>JAOTQR010111168.1:6581-25991 GCA_025774065.1 Solanum ossicruentum | reverse complement strand
GCGGCGAGACCGCATTATGTACGTATGACATGATTATTAGGCGGCAGGACCGCAGCGGAGATCTTGTCGGCCCGCACTTATGTTTATTTATAAAGAGATATATATTTCTATTATTGTCTAGGAAGCTGCTGAATTTGTTTTTTTTTTGTAGGTGAGGTTAGTTAATAAAACAGAGGAAACTCTGCCGAAATTATGGCAGGTTTCCAGGTCGGATAGATTGGGAATTTCAGGTTAGTATGTGTCAAGGTGTCCCTATCGAGCACGGATCACGACCCTAGGTTGGGCTGTGACAATTCGTTAGCCCAAATGACATAACAAGAAATTCAAAGTGACCAATAGCGTGTTCTAAAAGCAATCTTAGGTATATCTTTCTCCTTCACCTTCATTTGGTGATACCCTGATCATAAATCAATTTTTGAAAAGCATTTGGCACTCTGTAACTAATCAAATAAATCATCAATCATGGGGAGGGGGTATTTATTCTTAATTGTCACCCTATTCAATTGTCGATAGTCGATACACTTTCTCAAGGTTCCATTCTTTATATGCACAAATAGCACTGGTGCACTCCAATGGGACACAATACGTCTTATAAAAACCCTTTTCCAATAAGTCTTTTAACTGCTCTTTTAATGCACGCAATTCTATCGGGGCCATTTTATATGGAAGGATGGAAATAGGTTGACTGCCTTGAAGTAATTCAATACCAAAATCTATTTCTCGTTCTGGAGGTAAACCTGGAAGTTCTTCAGGGAACACATTAACAAATTCATTCACCAATGGAACTGATTGAAGAGTTGGCGATTCTACCCCCATATGTCTTACTCTAACTAAATGACATATATACCCCTCAGATATCATCTTTTTTGCCTTAAAATAAGAGGTAAGTTACCCTTTGGCGCCCCAATATTGCCTTCCCATTCAAGAACTGCCTCATTTGAAAAGTGAAAGTACAGTCTCTTAGTTCGGCAATCCACGGTGGCATAGCAAGAAGCTAACTAATCCATACCCATTTAATGTCAAATTCCACAATTTTTAGCTCAATAAGGCCAACCAATGTTTCATGGTCACAAATAGTTACTACATAGTCATAATAAACCCTTCTAGCCATAATAGATTCACCGGTTGGTGTGGACACTTCAAATAGTTTGTTCAATAATTTGGATATTCTCTTAAGCTTCCTAGCAGCTAGTAAGGTAATTATGATAGTGTAGAACCAGGGTCAATTAATGCATTTACATTATGTGAAAAGATGGACAATGTACCTGTGACCACATCGAGTGAAGCTTCAAAATTTTGCTGACTCCCCAGAGCATAAGTACGATTCTAAACTCTGCTAGAGCTAGCTGCCCCTCTTACACCTCTACCACGACCTATAAGTGTTTGTTGACCCCTATCTAATGGAGGAACTGACGATGATGATGCAATAACTGACCTAGTAGATTGTGCTATATCACCCATATTCCTCCTCAGGCAATCTCTTATCATATGCCCTGGCACACCACCCCAATAACAAGCCTCTGTCCCAATACGACATATACCTTAATGATTTCTTCCAAGCTGTTTACAAGGTTGCCAAGGAGTCATTTGCTGGCCTGCCGAATATTCTGCTATCCATGCACCTTCTCCCTCACCTTATTGACCAAACTGATTGCTCCTAGACCCCTGAAGTTGTGGTGGAGCTCTGGCTGCAGAGTAGGAGGATGATGATCTAGGCGGTCTATTAGAAAATTGAGGCCTAAGCTCACCTTGGGATGGTGTAAATTGCCCTGTAGACCTGGCCCTCTTGGACTGCACCCTTTCTAACTCTTGTGTCCTTCTCCTTTGCCTTTGATCCTCCAATTTCTGTACAAAAGCTTGTATTCTTGCTATGTCCATGTCTTTGTTCAAGGAAGCAATGGTACAGTCTCTGACCAGATATGTATCCAATCTATAAACATATCGATGAACTCTATCTACCATAGTAGCAACTACGTTAGGAGCATACCTGGCTAAGGAATTAAATTGAAGGCTATACTCCCTCATACTCATATTCCCTTAGTGGAGGTTCAAGAACTGATCTGCACGGGCCTCTCAGATCTCTAATGGCAAGTAATGGTCAAGAAATACGTCTTTGAACTCCTTCTAGGTAGTTAGAGGTGCATCTCTACCCTTAGATTGCTTCCAAGCTTCATACCACAATATAACCACAACCTTCAACCTTTATGTCACTAACTCGACAACTTTTGTACCACTCACATGCATAACATCTAAAGTGCATTGACTCTGATCAATAAAGTCTTGGGGATCTTCATTAGGATCTGACCTAGTGAAGCATGCAGGGTCCAAATTAAGGAAGTGATGCATCCTCGTGCTAGCTGCCCCATCCACACCATCTACACCTATAACTGGACCTTCATGTCTTCGACCTTGGCCAGCAACTATACGAGTCAATTGTTGGACTGCATTTCCCGATCCCGCATGGTAGCATCGATAGATGCTTCTGGGGGAATTCCACTACTTCTTGGTTCATCAAGAGCTAGAGGAGTTGGAGAAACCTGTGACAGAGACTCATCATGAGCCTCATTTCATAGTCTCACCTGACTGGGTATACCAACCACCACTTCTACTCCTTTCCCTTTACCTTTGTTTTTCCTGGTTTCTGGCATACTTGTTGTACAAAATAATTTAGGAGTTAGACATAATCCACATATTACACTTGGCTCTATGGCATGATCTAAAGAATGAAAAAATAGTAACAACTCCTAAATTCCATGGAGCCTCCTGCTTATAAATGTGGTGCACAGCACATCAATAAAAAAGACTCTATATAGACATAGCTTTGTAGACTCCCTAGGATGACCCATTCTAATACCACTTCTTCTACGCTCAAAGTCCCGTTAAGGCGGACTGGCACCTGTTGCCGATAAGGCTCGAGAGAACCGACCTGTATCCATGCGCTTCCTATACATATTATAAGGGATTTCTTCATTCAATATGACTTTAAGAAAGTAAACAGTAATAACAAGCCAAAAGGAAATGCATATGGCTAGGCCATTGGGGCCACGTTGTATAAAGTACGAAACATGACCACACTTTAATTTACATAGTCTACAAAGCCTCTAGATAAGGAAAAGTATCTGATATGGGTTGGGGTAGGCCCAGCCTCAACTAACTATACAATACATAAATATAAGCTCTAGACACACAAAGCTCTGAAGCAACCCGGAGCTTGGTAACAGTATCTGGATATCCTATACTTCTACAGGGGAGATTTACTAGCACCTGTACCTACAACATGAAATGCAAGTCCCCCTTAAGGGACATCAGTATGAGATAATGTATTGATTATGCAAGGTAGGAAATACTGTATATGAAGTAAAAACTCAAATAAAACTATGCACTAGTGTAGGATAAGAGACCACTTTAGTCATACTGTGGAATCATGTACTTTATGTTCTTTTTATTACTTTACCTTTACTGTATAATATGTTCACAACATGTAATACAAATGACCAGCTGATTAGTTTTAAATCTATATTGGGATCAGCCCTGGCTAGGCTTTTCCTTTCACCCCTTGGGCTACCTCCCATGATAGGATCGACCCTGGCTAGGTGATTCTTCCACCCCTCAGGTTACCATCCATCAATAGGCAACATACTTTATCTTTTAGTTACATTTGAGATTATTCTTTTGGTGGTCATAATATTAGAGTTGTAGGACTGTAGATACAACATATGACAAGTAAGTAATCACAAAATACAACACCATAATGAAAGGAGTAGGTTACACAATTAATGAAATGCATAGGAGGTAGAACAACACATGAACTTTATTTAGTAGAACGAACTCGTGTGTCTTGGTATCCAAGTATGTATACAGATTTGAAGGTGATTGTGTATGGGAGCATATGAACATTTGAAAGAGTTGAGACACAGTTAACAGTTGTGTCGAAGTTGGTAAGTGCCTTTATGTGCCAAGGAGGGATCTATGTTTCATGCCAAATAATACGAAATCAAGTAGCCTTACATACCTCGCTATACGACCTCACTATTACCTCGAGATAACCTTCCCTTAATCCAAATATTTATATACAACATAGTAGGTGATAAAACTATCATAAGCAGCCAATAGATATATCTTGGCAACCCAATCTCAGAAAAAAATAACATACGGGCAGCAAGTGGATAATTATATACCCAAGTGTATTCTTTGAACCTTTCCACCCCTAATCATATTTTCCAATACACATTCTCATATACATATCATGTGCAGCTATTTAAGTGCCATAATAGTCTTACGACATCCCATAAAGTACAACACATAACAATCTACACAACATACAAATAGGTGGCATAACGATACATCCCTTCGCTACATTTTGACGTCGACAATTCCAAACCTATTCCAACTTTAACCAAATAGTCCTCACCATATATACATATAAAATCAGTCCTAAAATTATTCAAAAATTGTACTCAAAATAGGTGGAGGATGTGAGACCGTAGTCCTCACTCAATCAGCCCACAAGTTCCTATTACGAGCACAATTACGATATCACATAAGAACTCACTTTTGTGGACTATAAAATTGGTGCAACAGCCTTTATACATCATTATAGAACCAATACTCATTCAAAATAATAGCCTCCCTTCATATTAAATCCAACCAAAAAAGAAAAGCTTCCAAATAAAATAAGAAAAATGTACAACAACTTTTGGAACATATGTTGTCCAACAATTTAAGCAAAGGTATAATTAGCTTAGCCTCTTGCTTTCCATAGGAAAACCATATTAAACACATACATATTCTTACTTACCTTTACCCTCAAGGTGTAGGGCTCCTCCAATAACCCTCAAAGTCTCTTGTGGCTGCTTGTAAAGTCAAGAAAGAGTTGAGAGAGGACTTGCAAAACAATCTGATTTTTTTTTGTTCAAGTTAAAATGTCTTATGGGAGCTATTTTAAACCCTTTTTAAAGGGGGAGTTTGGCCGAACTACTAAGGCAGTTTTAGCTTTACATTATTAAGATGGTGATGAAGCTCCTTTCCCCTTTTAGTTGGGCCTTATTGGGATCAAATTCATAGGGCCTTGGCTGCCCACTTTTCCCTTTTCTCCTTACTTAGTTTTGGCCCAATTCACCAAGTGAATTTTGTTGTACTTGGGTCCTTTCTCTATTATTCTTGGGCTGAAAATATGGTCCATGTATAATACTAAAACATGGGCTAAAGTTACACCCTTAACATGGACTTTATTCATAATCGAACTTGGACAAAATTCGACGTCGGGCCTCGTATCCATTTAGCTAGCAAATTCAAGATAAGCAAGTAGGTGACTCACCTGCTAGCTTCCTAAGTCCTAAAAGCACCTCACTTCTCTCACTTCATTTAAGGTCATGATCTCCTTAATTTGACTTAAAACTTATTTATACTCGACCCTCTTGAATGTTAGACATACATATCGCCCTCTAATTTGAGATTCAAGCACTTTTGAAAAATTGGCGATAATGTGAAAATTCATATCATGTTTCATTTGCATAGTACTAATATTGTAAGATGTGGAGTTTTAGAAATATCATTCAATCAAACATAGGTGATGCATAGCAATTTACAATCAATAAAGTCAAAACATCCAATTCCAAACTGAAACAATTAATTTAATCAAGGGCAACCCTATTTTACATAACAAAATTCAAACTCAACAAAGATTTCATTTTTAAACACCATACCCATCATAATCATCAAATCAATCAATTTAAAATAAGGAAAATTAAAGAAATAATGTAACTGAAAAATTTCCAAAGGTGGAGATGAACTTGAAGAAGACAGACAAGGTGAATAATCATAAACCCTAGGTTTGCTGGAATTCTTGTCGGAAAAGTGGTCTGCAGTGATTGAAAAGTTGATCGTAAAAATGAGGGAAGAGGGAAGGAATAGGTTGATCTGTCAATTAGGTCAAATAGGGGTCAAAATAATTTGATCCCTTCTTTTTATATTAAACCTAGTCAACTAAAAAAATGACTAGGTCTAGGCCTATGAAACCACGATAATGAGTCGTAGATGGATCTACAAATCGTAAATCATGGTTCTGTAAAACCCTCGACACTTAGAAAAATTTTAAAAATTACCTAAGGTCCATGAACCCCATTCACACCTCATAGTTTTATCTATGAATCGTAAAGTTAGCTCATGGATTGGAGTACATAATTTTCCTGGTCACTAAAAATTTCTACAAAATGAGATACGAGTCGTAGATTGCTTTACGACTCATAGACCCAGTAGTAGACACTTGAACTAATGATTTACTTAGACAAATTTTCTTACTCAGTCCTGTACTTGCATGCTCTTTATGAAATATACAATTACCCAATATGCAACCAACCCAATGTCAAAAATTGCCATCCAAACAACAAAAACAACTGCCTATGAATCCAAAAACTGAAAATAAACCTATAACTATGCTATAACATCAAAAACCTTGGATTGCCTCTCAAGTAGAGCCTAATTTATTGTCCTGTCATGACTAAGGCAAATTGGTTACTCAAACTTTACCAATTGCCCAAACATCACTCTTGAACTCATCTGGATACTTCATGGACTGATGGATATTGAAGACAACTTCTTCATCATACAATCTAAACCTGAGTAGACCAATTTCTATATCCACTAGAGCTTGTTCAGTGGCTAACAATGGTCTTCCCAAGATGATTGGGACGTCTAAGTCAGCCTCACAATCATGAATCACAAAATCTGCAGGGAATATGAATTTCTCCACTTTAACCAACACATCATAGAGTATCTCCACAGGATTTTTCACCTTCTATCCACCATTAATAACTGCATTTTGGTAGGACTAGGGTCTCCTAATCAAAGCTTCTTGTAGACTGCGAGAGGTATCAAATTGATACTTGCGCCTAAATAACATAGTGCCCTTGTGAACTCCACGTTACCTATAGTGCAAGGTATGGTGAAAGCACCTGGATCTTCATGCTTCTGAGCTAAGGACTTCACAATGATAACACTGTAATGTTGATGCTCCTGAGAAAGCACCTGACTCACAATGCATTTTTTGGTAATTAAGTTTATTGTATACTTGGCGTTGCTTGACATTTTCTCCAAAGCCTCAATGAGAGGGATGTTTTGATAGATAGCTACTTGAGCATGGAGTGAGTGCTTGAACTTTCCTTCCTCTTCCTTCTATTTAATTCTTTGATTGAAAGGGGAAGGAGGGCTAGGGATGGGCTTAAACTTCTATGGTGCTTTAGCTGCTTCATTCACCCCATCCTTACCACGACCATATCCTTCATCCACATCCTTTGTTGCAACCATCTCTTCATGAACATCTTGCTCATCAACCGACATAAGAGGATGAATTGTTCTCTTGCCCACCCTAGTAGTAACCACCATATATTGCCCCTGGTTCTTCGGATTTTTCATTGTGTTTCTAGGTAATATATTATTCTGAAGGTGATTCAATAGAGTTAACACTCAACTAAATTATTTCTCAAGTTGTTTAATAACCACTAAATGAGACTCTATTTTCTGATTTATGCTTGAAATATCTAATTTCATGCCCCTTAGAGTTTCATTTTGTGTCTCAGCCTGCTTCAACAAGTGGTCAAACATCTCCCCAATTCTGTAATTTCCTATACCTGCATCACGATTGTATGGTGGCACATAAGAACTATTTATAAAGCCTTCCATGTGACCCCAATCTATATCTAGATCGTTATTCCTATCATAGTAACCACCCTAGTTGTCTCTCAAAGCTCCATCTCTACCATATTTTCGACGTTGGTTTCCTTAACCTTAGTGCCATTAGTCCAAATTGGACCCTTGGGCATTGGTCAAAAAAACCCAAGTCTGATCATTCATAAAGCACATGTCCTCCTTATAGTATGGCTCCTCGTACATGGGTGCACATGGAGGTTGGTGAACCACCTCATTCACTGTCTCTTGATTCTGTTTTATCACCACATCCATGCTTGTGCAAAGCTAAGTAAGTTGTTGCATAATCTCTTCATTAATTTTTGCTTGCTTTGAACCTACACTAACAACACATGAACACTTCATGGAAGCTCTATCCCACTGTCTCCATGCACGTTTCATCTTGACCACTTGCTCCATATGCTCAATAATCCTTGCAAATGGTTGATCTAGAAACATCCCTCCCCCCCCCCATGATAGGGTCAACACAAAGCCTGACTATTCTCATCAAGGGCACGGTAAAAGATCTCTAGCAAGACATCATCAACTATCTTGTGGTCAGAGACACTCCTTAAATATTTAGTAAACTGCTCCCATGTAGTTGTTATAAAATCACCCAGAAGTAGATCAAAGTTGTTGATCTGATCTTTCAACTTGAGCTTCTTCGATCTAGGGAAGTACCTCTCCAAAAAGGCCTTCTGCAAATCTGCCCAACTAGTGATTGAACTCTACGGGAGCTCAGATAATCATAATCCAGCATTACCTGTGAAAGACAATAGGAAGACATAAAGTCCCACAGCATCTATAAATACATTCGGTGTCCCCATCACGCTCTTATAAACGAATGCCACATTATATAAATGGCTATGTGGATCCTCTTATAGTAAGCCCGCAAATAACCCACAGTTCTGTAGCATCTGAAGTAACCTAATAGAGACTGTGAACTTTGTGTCTGCTAGTAGTGGTGAAAACATAATATCTCCTGTCACATCCATAGACATGGTATTCAACCCGTACAGATTTCACTGGTAAGCATTGGCATAGAACTCCCGAGGGTATGGAATGTCTTCCAAATGAGGTGGGTTCTCATTCCTATCATCATCATTATTACCTCAATTCAAAGATGCATTTGCCAAGTTGTTAGCATTTGCCTGGGTCATTTTACTTATGATTAGTTGGATCTCTAAATCAAATAGAGTTAAAGGATTGCCTTTACTCCTAGTGTTGGGAATACACTACTCATATACCCTGTAAAGAAACAAAAACAAAAGCAAAACAAAAGGAAACTAAGGATTAAACATCAAATTACAATTACTAGTGAATTCAACTAAGTCTAGTTGTATTCCCCAGCATCGGCACCAAAATCTTTGATGTCACCCAAGGGGATACGTAGACTCAATACAAATTCAGCAAGAAGCAATTCAAGTAGTTAACCAACTCAATTCCTCGAGGGGGGGAGGGGTCTCCGATAATGAATAGGAAAGTAAACTAGACTAACTATCATGAGAGATAATCAACAATAGAGAGCAACTAGGGTATTGTGTTCCTCATGATTTTCTAACTTAGTATCATCGGATAACCGAAGACTTGTCTAGTGTATAGCATGCAAGACGGTAATGTAAGTTTACCAAGCCCTTTGGTCAAGTTGAGAGGCGAATTCCACTATGTGACTTGATCCATCTCTACAGTGTTCAATGCTAATCATTACCTATAAGTCCCAGTCAACCTCCCCTTAGCCCAGTATGGCTGATTAGACAAGAACACATCATCGAATCCTGTTACTCAATCTCTTTTCCTATTCATTACTACTTTGATCCAGTCAATAACACTAGGTGGGTTATAATGTTGGCCACCATCAAAAAGATATGTAAAAATGAAGAGAATTCATTAATACATGCATATACCCATTCCAAGAATTGCAAAATATCCAAGTTTACTTAGCTAGTTCTTCATAGTTCGCACAACCTTAGTAGTGGACTTAGCTACTCATTCTATGGGTAGAAAAAGAAATTATGAATTGAGAAAACATAATTAAACACTTACCCCAATTGAATTAAGATCAAGCAAAATCAAGAAGAATGAGAATCATAAGCTTCAAGATCAAATTTATCCATAAGTGTTTTCTCAATATCTTCTCTCCCAAGTATTGAGTTTTCCAAGTACAAGCCCTAAAAGTACTGAATAATGACGTCCTCTCTCTTGTACAATAACCTAAAAGTACTATTAATAGTAATTATAATTAACTCCTAAAAAAGTAGAAAAACTAGTCAGTGGACTCCATGAAAGCTCTCTACGACTCGTAATGTGATCTACGAGTCATAGTTAGGGTCTTGTAATAAAATTTTGGGATCTTGGACTTCAATTATACAACTCCACTTTACTACTCGTAAACTGATCCAGGACTCGTATTATATGCTAGTAGACTTCAGCTGCATCAAATTGTCCCTCACTGAAAATCTTCACAAAACTCATTTGTATGAATCATAGAATGTTCTATGACTTGTATAGAGGTCTCATATCGTTGACCTTCAAATATCATCCTTCATTTGAATTTGTAACGAAACTCACTCTACGACTCGTAAAATACTCTACGGTCTGTAAATGATCTCGTAAACCAGAAATCTTCTGCAATTTTTGCCTCAAAGTCATGCTAACCTGTAATCCTACAAAGCTAAACACAAAAACACATAAAACCTAAAAATAACACTTGGAGAATACATAAAAACCTAAGTTTTAAGTATCAAAAGTATTGTATTTTGACAGCACATCAGGGACGTAGATGATAGACAAGTAGTCATTATCTAAATTGCATTCTTATGTTAGACTCTTAACATGATGATTAAGTTTCTTACTTCTTGAGTTTACCTATTTAAGTTGATGTTATCCACCTTTACATGTTTTTCTTGTCATTTTACATACTCATACATTCTACGTAATGACGTCCATTTGGACTTTCATGATACAGAGACAGGTACTAGCGATCATCAACAAGCACCCAGTTGAGGACCTACATGCATTCAGCTAATTAGTAAATCCTCTCCTACTTTCGGAAATGTTAAATTTTACCTTCTAGATTTGATTTTAGCCTTTTAGTTTTTAATTTAGTGGTAGCCATGGGTCTATCATTGGCACCATTATTCAGATGTTTTAGAGGCTTTATAGACTAGACTATTAATGTGATGACTGGATGTTATTATTGACTAGTTTCTTTCACATTAGTCTTACTCAGTAGATGGATAGATTAATGTTTAGTCTTTAGCCTTTAGCCTTTATTTATCATTTGTCATCTCCTTTCTTTAAGTATTCTTATTTATGGATGTCTTCCGCTACTATAATGTGATTGAACGAGTGTGATGAGGCCGAGTGGTTCGCTCGGGGACTAGAAATAGTCTCTGAATGTCGGTCATGCCAAGGATACCCTCCCGGAGAATGACATTGATCCTCCTTGAATCTTGCATACAAATCATCAAAATTAGCCCTAAGATTTCCTACTAATTCAGTTTTTTAATAATGTTTGGAGTTTGTTATCAAAATTAACCTCCCATATTATTAAAAATAGAAATTGTAGATGCAACACAATTAATATTATTCCACTATAATGACCAAATGAACACAAGCCAATCCCCTTTCTAATTTTCATAAATTTGAATCATAAATTTTAGTTCAAATTTATATATATGTGTGTGTGTACTAGTCCCTCAGTGGGATGTTCATAATTAAATTATTTTTCTATGCCGAGCTATAAATTTTTTTTACTCAAAGTAGTTATAAAATGTATAAAAATATAAATGACATTCATATCAAAGCTAGGGGTGGACATTTAGTATTCAACTTGAGATTTTAAAATTCGAATTCAGTACTTAGTAGCTAAAAGAAGATTTTTATATTTTGATTTGGTTATTCAATTAATCAAACATTAGTTGGGCATGTTACTCGGTAATACTGTATTGAAATTATAGCCTATTGTATTACAAAGTTAATACAATCACTCCAATTATTTCTATTTTTCTATGTGGAGGCATGATATAATAGAAAATCTTGTAAGAAGACATCCACAAAAAGAAAATTGATATAACTAAAAGACATATGCATTTCCAAATATCATATTGAATATTTAGTACCAAAGAGTAAAAAGCCGAATACCAAATTATTGAAAAAATTTTATTTGGTTCAATAATTTGATTTTTTGGTATTTTATTCCTAGTCCTAAATAAAGCTATAATTAAATATGAATTTGAAATGGTCCCACAATTTGAAAAAAATTATATAGTATTAAAACAAAGAAGAACAAAACTAACATATTTTTCTTTTACTTTTTCCCATATATTCCTTTGCAGGAGTAAACACGTCTGTTCACTCTTGAAATTCATGTGACACTGTGGAAGGTTTGATCTTTTTTTTGTTTTTTTTCAAAGATTCCTTTGTTGGAGTAAATACGCCTGTTCACACTTGAAATTCATGTGACACCATTGGAAGATTTGAACTTTATATCATCTCTGATTTTACAGTTTTAAGAATTCATAGCTTTCAATTCTTGATTTTCTTGAAGGAAAATTTTTTTTGTTCAAGTTAGTGTTTATAAAAAAGAGGTTCAGTTATTAAGATACACTTATGCTTATGCATTTTAATAGATAATAAAAATTAAAAAAAAATTGTTCAGTCATTAAGATACATTTATGATTATGCTTCTTCATTCTCTTTTGGACAGCTCACATCATAATGTTTCGTTTCCTTGTCATCAAAATCACATCTTACATCATCAATTGATGCTTTGGATTTTGACTCAGAATTTGAATCCCTACATATGCATGAGGTAGAATAAACAACCTCATCTGTTGCATTCAACACAGCAGCTTCCTCCTCAATGATAACAACATCATCACTCCCCTCCTCCGACGAACTATCGTCATCAATATTTCATTAGGTTGATTCATGAAAGATTAGCAAGTTTCTGGACTGAACTTCCTCCCTCTATTTTTTTCATATTTCTCTTTTCACCTCCATAAGGCTCCACCAATTTTCTTTTTCTTCAACAATTAACATTTGTAGAATTACCACTTTAACTCAACTTGTTACTCTTCTCAATCAACTCGAGCATATATTTTAAAGACTGTTGTCTAGTCCTCCTCTTCAAAACAGAGACATCCCGTAAATCCATCTAAAACCAAAATACAAAATTAAAATCAAGAATTTTAATTTTCCTCTCCTATGTTGAGTGCAACAGATGAGGTTGTTTCTTTTACCTTAACCATGTGTAGGACTTCAAATTTGGAGTCAGAATCCAAAGCTTCAATTGATGATCTAAGATGTGATTTTGATGATGATGAAATAGAACCTGATGATGTGATATTTCCAAAAGAGAATGAAGAAGATGAAAAGGAGTCGAATTAGAGGTAGTACCTTACCTTGTTGTTGAGGGTGAAAAGCACAACATACATAGAGCATATTTTCTCCATCTACGCTCACTTTCCAACTCAAAAAAGGAGAATTTAAAAAAAGAAAGTTGTAGCATCCCCATTCTTCTTAGTGATGATGAGGAGTCTGATGATGCAGAGTCAAAATCCTCGTATTGAGAGGACTGCGAGGCGAAAACTGTTGCTATTTGATGTACTTCCAAAGTACAGTACTTTTGATGCTTAAAACTTATGATTTTGTGTGTTCTCAATGCAACTTTAGTTGTTTTTATGTGTTTTTGTATTTAGATTTGCAGAATTATAGGTTGGCCATGATTTGGGGAAAATTGCAGAAGTTATTGGTGTTTGCTATTGTATGAGACTTTATATAACTCGTAGAGCATTCTATTAGTCGTAAAGATGTTTTGTGAAGAATTCCAGTGAGTGGATGAGTTTCTGAAGTTAATCCTATGAATATGCAGATAAGTCATGGAGCAGTTTACGAGTCGTGGAAGACATTTCATGCCCTGAGGATCAGAGAAGTAGACTTGCAGGGAAAGTTATCAAAGGAAGCACACTTTACTGGTTGTAAACCACTTTCCGAGTTATAAAGGGGTATCGTAGAAGTGAAGTCCAAAGTTTCAACAGATGATTATGATACCCTGTCTATGAGCCGTAAAAGATATTAGGGGTCATAAAGTGCTTTCGTGGAGTTTGCCAACCAATTTTGCTAACTTGTTTAGGACTTTGTTTTTATTATTATAAATAGCTTTTTTAGGTTATTTTTCAAAAGTTCTCATCCGTTCACGTCAGTTTTGTGTAGTTTAGGTTAAGTGCTTTGAGAACTCAATATTCTTGGAGAGAAAATTGGGAGAGTCTTTGAAACACTTGTGCTTAATTCAATCTTCAAGCTTGTAATTTGTATTGACACTGGATTTGCTTGTTCTTAATTTAATTGTGTAAGTGTTTAATTATGTGTTCTTAATTTATATTTCTTTATCTATACATAGCATGAGTAGCTAAATTCACAACTAGGATTGTGGGAACCATGAATAACTAACAAAGTAAAATCGGATAATTCACAATTCTTAGAAGGTGTATATACATGTATTTAATCAACTCTCTTCGTTTTATACGTTTTCTGATGGTGGCCAACATTAGAACTCACCTAGTGTTACTAACTGGATCAAGATAGTAAAGAATAGAAAAAGAGATTAATTAATAGAATTCAATTGATGTGTTCTCTTATAATCAACCAAACTGGGCCAAGGGGAGGTTCTATTGGGACTTATAGGTAATGGTTAGTAATGCACACTATGGAGATGGTCCAAGTCGCATAGTGAAATTCCCCTCTCATCTTTGACCAAAAGGCTTGGTGAACTTAAATTGCCATCCTGCATGCTATACACTAACCAAGAATTAGGTTATTCGGGGATACTGAGTTGGGGAATCATAGGGAACTCAATACCCTAGTTGCTCTCTATTATTGATTTTTCTCTCGTGATAGTTAGTTAGTTTATTTTCTCATTGATTATTGCAAACCCCCCTCCCCCTTTAGTGGGAATTAAGTCTATTAACTACTCGGATTGCATATTGGTGAATTTGTCTTAAGTCTACATATTTCCTGTGCATTCAACCCTAACCTTGGTTAGGTTTTATTACTTGATAGCGACCACTTTATCCTCTAAAAAGAAGGTGTAACTTGCGACTTCACTATTCAAATTGATGCTCTTCGAAAGAATAGGCGGAACGTTGTTGAAGAGTCTGAGTTACTCAAGTTTGTTGTTGATTCTATAAAGAAATATTGATGATCAAAATAAACTCAGTCCTCTTGAAGAGAAGGAATAGGCTCCTGTTAAGGAAATATTTCCTTTAATATTTGATGTGCTATCAACATAGAACACTTTTGATTCTTAAAACTTGGGATTTTATATGTTCTCAGTGTGATGTTAGTTGGTTTTATGTGTTTATATTTGCAGGATTATAGGTTTGGCCTTGATGTTGGGAAAAAGTGCAGAAGTTGCTGGTTTTTACTGTTATACTAGACCCTTTATGAGTTGTAGATCATTCTACGGGTCATAGGGTAGTTTCATGAACAATTCCAGTGAGGAGCTACTTTTTGAACTTAATTCGACGAACATACAAACGAGCCTTAGAAGAGTTTACGAATCGTAGAAGATGGTTTGTGCCTTGAGGATCAGAGATAGGGACTTTTTGAAGTTTCATTAAACGAAAACCCCTTACGACTCATAGATGGTTATCATAGAGTTGAAGTCCAAAATTCTAGCAGCGGAGTATGAGAACCCGATTATGGGCCGTGGAAACCCTTTCTTATGGCGTGCCAACTAGTTCTTTTATTTTGTTTAGGAGTTGTATTTTACTTATTATAAAAAAGGTTTTTTAGGTTATTTTTCATAATTATTTACCTAGTGCTCAGAGAACTTAGTAATTAGAGAGAAAGAATTGTGAGATCACATTCGAGAGTCTTTGAGAACACTTGTGTTTGAATTTGATCTTTAAACTTGTGATTCTTATTGAAGTTGGATTTTTTTCTTTGTTCTATTTTGTAAATGTTCAATTATGTTTTCTCAATCCATAATTCTTGCGTACAAAAAACATGAGTAGCTAAACCCACAACTAAGGTTATGACAACCCTGAAAAACTAGCAAAGTAAAATCGAATAATTCCTAATCCTTGGAAGGAGTGTATGCATGTATTAATTAACTCTCTTCATTTCACATATTTCTGATGGTGGCCAAAATTAGAACCTATCTAGTGTTACTGACTGGACCAAGGTAGTAATGAATAGAAAAAAAGATTAATTAACAAGATTCGATTGATGTGTTATCATCTAATCAACCAGACTGGGCTAAGGAGAGGTTATACTGGGACTAGTAGGTAAGGGTTAGTAATGCACACTATGGAGATGGGCCAATTCACATAGTGAAATTCACCTCTCACCTTTTACCAAAAAGCTTAGTGAACATAACTTACCGTCCTACATGCTACACACTAAAAAAGAATCAGGTTGTCTGGTGATACTGAGTTGGAGAATCATGGGGAACACAATACCCTACTATCTCTCCATATCTTGCGTGTGTTAATTTAGTTTTATTTTCTATTGATTATTTCAAACCCCCCTCCTTAGGGGAAGTAAGTTGGTTAACCACTCTTTTTGTGATCATTGAATTCTCTTGAGTCTATGTATTCCCTATGTGTTCAACCCTAACCTTTGTTAGGTTCTATTTCTTGACAGCGACTGCCTTATCCTCTAAAAAGGAGGTGTAACTTGGGCAACATCAATATTTTGGTCCCATTGTCGGGGAATATGGCTGCTAGACTTAGTTGACTCATAGTAATTCAGATGTTAATCCTTATTTCTCATATTTTTCTTTTGTTTGTTGTTTTCGTCCTTTTTCAGGGTGTAACTATAGTATATGACTAACACCTAGAGTCAAGGCACTCCCTTAAGTCTATTTGACCCAGAGATCCACATAATATTGAGGAGAATGGCCCAAGACAATGACAATAACGTGGCCAATGCAGCTTTGAACAAGAAAAATAATGAGGATGCTGAGAATGAGAACCCACCTCCTCTGGTGGACATTGCTCCACAGCCTCAGGATTTCAATGCCAATGCTTACAAGTGGAATCAATATAGGCTGAATCTTATGTCTATGGAGGTGACTGGAGCTACTGTGTTGCCATCACTACTGGTAGACACAAAGTTCACAGACTTGAGTGGGTTACTTCAGATGTTGCAGAACCATGGGCTATTTGCCTGCTTACCATCGGAGGATCCTCATAGCCACCTACACAATGTGGTATTCGTCTACAAGAGTATGATGGGAACACAGAATCTATCTATGAATAGTGGGACATCTTGTTCCATTGTCTCTTACAAGCAATGCAACATTATGGCTATCTGAGCTTCCATAGAGTTCGATCACCAGTTAGGTAGAACTGCAGAGGGCCTTCATGGAAAGGTACTTCCCAAATCAAAAAGGCTCAAGTTAGAGGACCATAAAATCATCAACTTTGACCAACTTCCTGGTGACTCGATCAGTACCATGTCAGAGCGGTCTAGTAGATGCTTGAGGAGTGCACTAAGCCATAAGATTGTGGATAATGTCTTAGTGTAGAGTTTCTGTCAAGCTCAAGATGTAAATATCCAAGCATGTCCTGAAACTCTCTTGGGAGGTTTGTTTGTAGACTAACCATTCATAGAAATTGCTTAGCAGCTGGACATGATGGCTAAATCGAACCACATGTGGAGGCCCATGAAGAAACATCCAACCAATCACGTGGGTGTTGAGGGCATAAGCCCTGAGCAAGGAAAAATCAATATGGAGTTCATCAACACACTTCCTCAGAACAGTGCCAATCCAAAGAGGCTAATGAAATAGACGCAAGAACTAGTTGCGACAAGCGACATTCAAGAAAGTCTCTATACCAAGCATGAGAGTCGCAAGAACAGCAGTAGGAGTACCAAAATCATAACATGGGGGCTTGGAATTCTAGATTTGAGGAGATGCTTGGCCAGTTATTAAAGAGGGTCGATGCAAAAAATAAGACCTTGATGGAGATTAAATCCGACATTTCCAATATATATTGAAAAGTTGAATATTATGTTGTTGCAATCAAGTGGCTAAATCACCAGTTTGGACACATGTTGGCCCAAATAAATCAGATTCAAAGATACATGATTAATGTCACCATAGCTCAAAATCCAAAGGACACTAATGGGTACAAGATGAGGACAAATATGGTGAGGGGAGCACCCCCTGAACATGCTAAAGATATTAATAAGGGAGCACAAAAGCTTGAGAAAGTCTGAGTACTCAAGCCATCTACGTCATACCACGACAATAAATTAGGAGCTGCTTAGGAGGCAACCCAAGGTGGACACTGATGTTTAGGCGCCCTAGTATATTCTTTGACCCCTATATGTTTTTAGTATGCTCTGATTTTGTGCATCGAGGATAATTCATATATTGTTTTATGGCATGTGGGTAGTTATGGGCCTCAGTGAAGTCTAAGTAGCTTAGGTCCATAACTACCCCAATCTTTGATCCCAAGGTTTTCTTGTTTGTGTTCTTTTTTCACTTTATGTTGAACTGGCATTTTTAAGATATTTAGATTGTATTTGTAGCATATAGTACTACTAATTGTGGCCTATAGCATATTTTTTGTGTTTTTTTAAGAAAAATTGATATCCACCAAAAATTTTGATTAGTAGGTGTGTGACAATGTTTGTTTTGATAAGTGAGGATAATTCGAGATAAAAAGCATGATCTGAGAGTCTTTTGTTGATAATGTATGCAGTTCCATGTGAATGTGAGCTTAATTTGCTAGATTCATGTGTTTTGATCTAATTCAAAACTTGCCCTGTTACTCTACATTAGATTGTAGATGAATTGGACTAGGAAAGAATCTTAGGTCATTGTTCTTAATAATCCACTTAGCCTGAATGACCAACCAAAACTATAACATATCCCTTGTTCCTAATATTTGAGTCTAACATGTACCTATTCTTTGAAAATACCTGATTAATCTAGCCTTATTAATTGTACATTACTAAAATTGGCCCTGGTCCTTTCTTGAACATTGTGCACCTTGACTGAGCAAAGAAGCCTAAGTTGAGGGTAGCGACCAAAGTGGCCTTGGTTCTGAGGACGGATATTGTGCACCTCAACACAAGCCAAAAGCCTAAGTTGAGGGTGGTTGGTATAAGAGTGAAACAGAAAAATAAGGGGGTAAGTTAGTGATACAGAGAAAAAATGAACAATCATTTATTGGGGGCAAGAAAAATAAATGATGTCTTAGTTGTGAGCTAAAAAGAAAAATGAAGTGTAAAAGCAAAGCAAAAAGTTAAAAAATGAATGGAAAGCACCTAGAAAATCTTGAAATAGGAAAAAGGGAGAATGACTTGAAAATAACAGAGTTGGTAGGGAAAAAGTGTAGAAAAACGCAGTGTCAAGGAGGGCCTTTAGTCACTATGCTCTTAAAATACCATACCAAAGCCTCTTGAGCCTACGTTACAAGCCAAGAAAGTCCTAAAGTGATCCTAGTCTAGTTAGTTGAACGTATTAATCCTGAGTATAGGGGTAAGCCTATGGTATTAGGCATGATGCATGAATATCTTAAGGGTGAGTGATTTTGCATAGTCTAAAGGTTATACATGAAAACATCATTGAGTGTCAGGTATGGAACTTCTGTGAGGGCACTTGCATTGCATTATTAGCACTAGACTTGTTTAGTAGTGTTGTCACATGCACTACTCTATATTGGTTTGCTAGATGATTATTTGATCTTGGTTTGAAAAGTTTGTGTG
>JAOTQR010111119.1:0-26003 GCA_025774065.1 Solanum ossicruentum | reverse complement strand
TATATATATATATATATATATCCCTTTCATCATCATAAATTCATACAAGTCATAGGTCAGGCAATGGAGCATTAATAGTTCAAGAACCCTAACCAGACATTTTATCAAACACTTGGCGGGTGTGTAATGCTAGTGTAACCCATGCAATTCAAGAGTGAAATCATGCAATAAATCTTGAAGTAAAACCATCCACCATCACTTGGTAATACCCTCATGTAATATGCATTAAATCCCTTCATCAAATCTCAAGATGGATCAAAGATTCATAGCTCAAAACATGCTTAAACAGTCACACCTTTAAAAAAACCCCAATGTAGTTAATAGTCAAATTCTTTGTAGGTAAGACTCATAAGCAAATCAACTTAGAAAGATGAGATTTATGTAAAAAAGGAAACTTAGGCACCATGGGTGAAAGGACTCAATGATTGAAACCCACATACCTTAGATTTGGAGAATTCCTTAATGAAGATTGGAATGGAGACTTAAAGCTTGAGTGAAATCCTTAAGATCCAGAATGAGTTTGGTACCCTTGATTTTGAGTGAAATATTTGTCTATGTATTTGGGAGAGTATTAAGGAATATCTTGTATGATATGAAGGTGAAATATGGCTAAGTATAGGCATTTTCATGCATAGGAAGACTTAGCTCCAAGACCCAAAAGCCTTGGACCAAACAAGAAAACTATGCAAATATAACACTAGTCCGTGATGGAGGTGCATCGTTGTACCATCGCAGACAGACACTGGATAAGCAAAATTATGGATTTTCAAATTTTGATACGTTTTCTCAAAAATTGGGTTTAGATCCATTTCTCACTCAATTTTGCCCCCTGATTAATAATATGAAGTGAATTTTTGATATCATGCACGAATTTTGAGATATACAGAAATTACTATTCTGGGCACTTTCGAGGCACATTTTCGGGCACCTTTTGAGGTCGTTTCAACCC
Organism: Solanum ossicruentum; assembly: GCA_025774065.1. Classification (NCBI taxonomy): domain Eukaryota; kingdom Viridiplantae; phylum Streptophyta; class Magnoliopsida; order Solanales; family Solanaceae; genus Solanum; species Solanum ossicruentum. Next base: position 25,054 of record JAOTQR010111119.1, on the reverse strand, counting down.
TTCGCTCTTTCTAAGGTTTTCAATCGCCACTATGACATTTCTGAATGAATAAGAAAACCACGAGGTCCGTTGGACAATGGATATAATTATCATCTCATCTCAATGTTAGTTAAGTGCGTTTGAAATGCATGGCACAAATAATTTTATTATAAAATATTTTTATTACTAATTTATGAATGATAAAAAATTCATTGAATGTAAGATTGAGAATAATATTATTTCATTAATTAATAATCCTTAAAGAAAAATAAAATAGCAGAAAATAACTCTTATAACTAAACATTTATAAAGATTGTCTAAGCTAATGTTTTGATAAAAAATTTTAGGACTAAAGATGGGAATAATTTTCAAACATTTATAATGAAATTGATGTAAAATTAAAATTTTGTTCTGATAAATAATTTTGATATTTAATTAAAATTAAGATTGCTATAAAAAAAAAATAGATGTCAAAAGTATTTGATGAAATCAATCCAAGCAAAATATTTTTTTGTAACCAAGTACTGAAATAACTTAATAAAAATATTTTCTCGCAAATAATTATCCTTTACCAAACAAACATAAATATGTGATACACATATTACCACTTTAATTTTGTAAAACATCTACTTGATATGGCTCGATACATGCTTCTTGGTAAGACCTGACGCGTCCATAACTTTAAGAATATCCGACGAATAACATCTTACATATTCCATTAGAAAGTAACTTTAATTTAATACTACTTGAATATTTCTAGATTTAGACGAGGTACATGTAAATATAATAGCCACAGCTTATTAATTTTAATCAAATTGACATTAGCTATGAGCATGAATTCACACTATTTATGTTGCTACATAAATAAAATTAAATTATAGACAAAACTAGCTAGTTAAAAATGAGAAAACATACTACCTTCACCAAGTTATTCCGTAGCTTCCGTAAATTTGAAATGAAGGTCATCACCCCATTTTATGGAGTTCATATGCCTGACGTGCTTATTAATATTTTGTTTTGATCCTTAGTAGTACTAGGCATATTCTTGTCTCTGGCTTGTTCTTCATCTCCAATAATATTATTATAATTAACATTCACCTAATCTCCATATGCTTCCCCAATCTTTTTATCAGTTTCTTATTTTGTATCCTTTTCCCTCAATACAAATTCCATAAATATTTCACAATTCATTCGCCAAGTAGCTTTTTTATGTAAAGGTAAGTGTCATAGTTCAAAGCCTTCTCTGCTAAGACTTTATTGTAATCATCACATACAATTGCATAATAATATCGAGAATCTAGCAATTAGAATATATTATATATTATTCAATAATTAATTTCACAAATCTTCACTAAATTTTATTTATTATAACAATAATATTGTAATGAAACAATAGTTTATAACATCACTAAATTTTATCTATAACTTTTTTAACATTCTGTCATGTTAATCTAAAAATTATATGACTAGTTAATTTCAAGTAAGTTAACTGAATTTCGTTCTTTAGATATTAATGATACAAAATAACCATTATTCTGAAATTAAAAAAAATTACCAAGGGATAATTTATTTCACTAAAAAATAAAAAAGATCACTAATTTTATTTAATGATTAATTATATGAAATTTTTTTAGACATGGACTATTTAAGAATAAACTTTATAAATAATTTGCTTCTTATAGTGTATTAATTGAAATAACTCATGTTACCCACTATAATGGTAAGTGAATGATAGAACAAACTTGTACATAGTGAGATTATATTCAAGATCACAACTCGAACCAAGAGTTCAAAACAATGTTGATTTGGTGAATTGACATTGATTATCATCATATCAATATTTTCCTTTCCTTTGAAGAGCATCGACAGTGTCGTAAGAATAATTGCATATACCCATGCATCAACTCTGCGTATGATGTTATGACAGTTACTGCTCTTATGGCAATGTCGATGCTCTTCAAAGGAAAGAAAAATGTTGATGTGATGATAATCAATGTCAATTCAACGGATCATTTTTTTGAACTCTTGGTTCAAGTTGTGAGCTTGAATATAATGTCACTTTGTAAGTGTTTATTTTATCATTCACTTACTGTTACAGTGGGTAACATGAGTTATTTTGATTAATACATTATAATAAGCTAATTATCTATAAATTTATTGTTGAATAGTCCATAGCTAAACAAATTTCATATAATTCATTATTAATTAAAATTAGTGATCTTTTTATGTGTTAGTGACATAAATTATCCGTTGCTATTTTTTCATTTCAAAATAATGGTTATTTTGTAACATTAATATCTAAGGAATGAAATTCAGTTAACTTACTTAATGTTTAGATTAATATGACATAAATATTACAAAATTTATAGATAAGATTTAGTGATATTATAAACGATTGTATTATTACAATATTACTGTCATAATAGATAAAATTTAGTGGTATGTGAAATTAATTATCAAATATTGTATGACATATTCAATTGCTAGCTTCTCAATATTATTATGCAGTTGTATGTGACAAATACAATAAAGTCATAGAAAAGAAGGCTTTGAACTAGGGAATTTACCTTTAGATAAAAAAGCCACTTGGCAAAGCAACTGTGAAACATTTATGACAATTTGTATTGACGGAAGAAATACAAAATGAGAAATAGATAAAAAGATTTGAAGCATATGGAGATCAGGTGAATGTTGATGATAATAATATTGTTGGAGTTGAAGAACCGGCAAGAGAGAAGAATATGCCTAGTACTACTAAGGAGCAAAGAAATAATATTAATAAGCCCAGCAGGCGTAGGAACTGCATAAAATGGGATAATGATTTTTATTTCAAATTCACGAAATCTACGATGTTTCCAAGACCCATAGCATTCAATGTCCATGAAGGGTATTGCTTGCCCAAATTATGAAGGGAAACAATATCAAATTTCATAAGATTAGTTATATCAATAAAGATAAAATATATAAATTAATAATACCTTAGCCTTCAAACTTAACCTTCACTCTTAAGAAGGCAGAGTCTCGTGCTAATAATGTGTTATAAAAGTATAAAGTAAAAGAAGAAGTAGAGAGAAAAAGAGAAGATTTCTTATTCCTGTTGAACAATATCAAGATATATTTTACAATGAAGAAAACCCTTATATTTATAGGGAAAAATTTGACTTAGTATCCAAGTAAGAAACTGGCTTGGTCTCCAAGTAGAATTCCTAACTCTAAAAAGAATCTACATAATAAACATTCACTAAAACTCAAATATGTTTATAACAGAAATAATACTATAATCCAAAAATACTATTGAAGATAACTAGGACTTTGGCAATAGTATATTAATAGAAGTTCTTGAGTTAAATTAATAATGCTAAATTTTCTATATAGAAAGAACTTAATAACTTTAGTGAATTTTATTAGTTTTAATACTAAGATTTATTAACTTAATTAGATTACTTATGACTGCGGAAAGCACTGGCTAATTACCTAGTTATATATAAAAAAAAAGGGGTGGAACGGGGTGGGATAGGGGGTAATTAAGGGAATAATCATGACTATTAATATTGATAAATATCAAAAGTAAGAAATCAATACAAATACAATCTACCTGTTAGCACCTAATCGATTTTGAATAATGCATTTACAGTGATATTCAGAAAGCATATGACTCAAAAATGAACAAAGAAAAGTCAATACTGAAAAGGAAGGGATGACAACTCAAGAGTCAATATTGAAGAACATCAAGAAAGGCAGGAACTCAAGAAAAAGGAGGCTACATGAAGTTGATGGATACAGGGTTAATCATCAACTAAAATTGGAAGAAGATCACCTGGACACACATACATATCTAATATGGATATGTGATCCTCAATCAAGGAACCTCTAAAAATACTTGATTGAAAGAAACTCCCTTAATTGTTTTAGAAAGAGATCTAACTACTATCTCTCAAAAGGCCATTAAAATAAGCCTCCACACCTTAGTCGTAGAACATACACTTTCATTGAAACTTCTATCGATATTGTCTTTGCAATTACAAAAACCTTGTACTCATCAAGTGAACAATTGTAAAGGAAAAGTGAAAGAGTATATCTTATAATAGTTTATGCAGGTAGAGGTGTGTCCCAAAAATTCTAATTTGTGCATCAGACAAGTTGATTGTGTAAAATTCTCTTATGCGCATCAGATAAGCTAATTGCGTAAAATTCAATATGCATCCAAAGCCTCATAAAAGCTCTAAAAGAAACCCTTGTAACCTAATGGTACTAGACTAGGTACCACACTGGTGATCTAAATTGGTACAAAACTCCCTATTCTTTTTATTTGAGTCATTACCTTTATTATTGTTATTTGGGGACTAACCTGTAGGTGAGTTGACTATCCTACAGTCAAAACTAAAACCTAGGGCCTAGATGTGACACGGTGAATGGGAAGCCCGAAGACAACCCAAACAAGCTTCTTAGCATATCGTGTACACATCCTTGGTTGCGGAAGCAAATTAAACAAATAAAAGAGTCAAATAAATGAAAAAGGAAGAGGGACTAAGGGAAACCATTTGTAATAATAATAGCGTAAGAAGTGTCAAGCTCCAAGATCATAGACAAACCATGACATAATATCTAACGACACCTCTAAATAGAATGGAGTAGGGGCCAAGACACTTCCCGAGCTCACCCTCATTTAATAAGTATTCAACATAAGAAAAAGTCTCTATAAAGCATGAATGAGAATAGATATCACTCTATAAAGCATGAATGAGAATAGATATCACCCTCGAAATTGAGGACTCACCAACTAGGTTTCTTCACAATAACCAAACTAGACACGTGGAGGAGGAGGATGATCAAATGGAGCTTCGGTCCCTCCATGGTGATATCATGTAGGCATAAAGTATGCATTAGTACGTTTGAATGGACTAAGTATGCAGGATGCAATGCAACAAGAATAGCCATAATAACAAGATGCTTAATCATATTCAATGAGCGTAAGCTCAATATGCCATGTGTGATCAATGCATAGGATGAAACATACTTAAGAATAATAGTACTTGCATATCTTGTTTAACACAATAAAGTAACATGAATAGATCATCCAACTACCTTGTACTAGAGGGTGAGGGATATAGCATAGGTCATAACCCCTTCTAGTAGGTAATGGGTAGTACATAAGGGTAGAGGAGTAACATAGGTCATAACCCATATATGTAAGCATGAAATAATGAATAGTACATGAGGGTAGAAAGATAGCATAGGTCATAACCCCTAGATGTAAGCATGAGGTAATACATAAATCGAATCCCATATGAGGGTGAGGCATACCAAATAGTTCATAACCCCTTCATATGAGTATAAGATATTGCCTAATATTGAATCGTACATGAGGGTAAGGTATAAAATATAGTTTATAACCCCTTCATGTAGAAATTGGACTTGTACTAGAGGATAAGACGTATAACATAGTTCATAACCACTCCTAGTAGGCTTCATAATTCACAAGAGCATAAACCTTAGACATAAGAGCTCAATAACTCATCAACTATCGAGACTTGTAAATATCATGCAATAGGTCATAGGAAAACTTGAGAATTCTTGTCAAGGCATTTTAACAAATAATTGGTATACTTATATCGACACATGTTCAAATCATGCAAAATGCAAGGGTATAGATCATGAAATAGTGAAATTAATGCATCTTAAAGTCATGTAAAATAGCCCACCAATACCATGGTAAAACTCCATCAAGGGTAATAGGCAAATCATATCAAAACTTCACAATAGCTCATAGATTTCATAGCTTGAATCATGTATAGTCTCAATAGACAAGATTACTTTGTAGTATAAGTTTAAAATAAATATTCATGCATAATCAACAATATTTGATAAAACTCCAACATATTCTATGCTCATACTCAGGGTTGTTCATGGTTATGGTTAAATAATCAAACCAAACCGCAATCTGAACCAAACTGATCAAATATCTAATTTGATTTGGTTAGGTTTGGTTTTAAAATTTTGAAAACTGATACTATTTGATTTGATTTTGGTTTTACTAAAATAATCCGCAAAAATAACCAAATCGAATCAAATAATTGTATATATAAATTTTATAATTGTGTATTTAGTATTCATAAATAATATATAAATATTTTGTTATATTTTAATTAATTTAAATTTTAACTTACCATTTATATTTGAAAATACGCTTGTTAGTATTTTGGAATATAATTTTATTGTACCAACTTCCCAGAATAGTTATTTGGTTGTTGAGCAAGATTTTTTATATGAAGATTTGATCTTTAGTGTATAATGACTTTAGTATTGTTCAACTAAATCATTTTATTCGTATATAATAACTTTAGTTTTGCTTAACTAAATCACTTTGTTTGTGTAATAGTAACTCTAGTATTATTGCTTCATAGAATCCATAATAGCCTTTTGTGGATTATTCATGTACTAGATTTTTGTATTTATCAAGATGTGTACACCCTCAACAAACGTATTACTTTCAAACCAAAAAATTAACCAGAAAATAAACCAAACCGATCCAAACCGACAATAACCAAACAGATGAGTACTTTTTTATTTGGTTTGGTTTGGTTTCAGGAATTTAAGAATTGACTACATTGGTTTGGTTATGGTTTTAACCAATAACCAATCCAAACTGAACCATGAACACCCCTACTCATACTTCATAATAATAGATACCCATAAATAATGCAACTTGAAAACATGCAATTTCCATAAAAAGGAAGATTGTGAATCCATGGGTGAAAGGACCCAATGGATGAAACCCACATAGCTTAAACTTGGGTTTTCTTGATGTAGACTTGAAGGAGACTTGAAGCTTGAATGGAGTTCTTGAGATCCAGAATTAAGCTTGGACAATAGAATTTGGATGAAATATTTGGTTAAGTCTTGGAGAGGTCTTGGGAGAGATTTAAGTGATATAGAGTTGAAAAATAGCTATGTATTGGTGATTTCATTCTTAAGTGGGCATGGGGCTATGACCCTAATGTCGTTGGGCCGAAATAGAAAAATAGTGGAAAACCTACACTATTCTGCGTCTGGTCCACAACGCGGACCAAACGTGAAAGCAACTTTTACACTACTCCGCACCCCTGGCGCGTCATGGCCAGGGCGCGGATCATCACTTTTTCTAAAAAATTAGCGAAAAGATCTTTTAAGATTTGGATTATATCCATGTCCCACTCTATTGGCCTCCTAATCAAGAATGTGAAGTTAGATTTTTGATATCACGCACTGATTTTGAGATATATGAAAATTACGACTATGGGCATTTCTAAAGCACATTTTTAGGGCATTTCAATCTCTCCCCCTTGGAAAAATTCATCCGTGAATGTCAAAGAGACATGTATAAGAGAAATAATTATGAAGATTTCATCCCGACATGAGTGCGACAATTACATTTATACATCATTTTCAAAAATCTAGAGATGAATGTCAAAAATCATCATAAATCTGTTACCATAAACATGAATGCATGCAACATGATATAAGGGCTGAAACTTAAGACTTGAAAAAGAGGTACGAATTTCGCTTCTTCATGTCTGTATCGGCTTCCCAAGTAACTCTATAGGCTTGATAATTCCTCCAAAAGACCTTGATGGATGTTACATCTTTGTTCCTCAACCTTTCCACATATCCATCCAATATCTCCACTGGGACCTCCTCATAAGTCAACTCATCCTTCACAACACCCATAACCTCAAAGAGTTCTATAGCACTTGGGGAACCAACCCATCTCGTCAACATAGATACATGAAAGACCAAATGAACCATATCCATTTCCCCTAGTCAATTCCAATTCATAAGCAACTTTACCAATTCTCCTCAACACTCGATAAGGATCCACAAACCTTAGGCTCAATCCCCTTTCTTTGAAATCGGATCACATCCTTCATGAGTGGGACTTTAAAGAGAACCCGATCATCAATACAAACACACATAGCCTATCTTAGTACCTAAGGAAACCATCTCTCCTTTAGAAGAAAACCTCCACTTCACTATCTTCCACCAAAGCATTCAACTCTACCAAGGAGGAGTCAAGGTCTTACTCTATCTTGACCTTTTCAAACAAATTAGATTTGGAACCATTAAGCCACTGCACTACCTTTCTCAACTTCAATCTAGCCAACCAGTGAACCTCTCTAGTCACCTCCTAGTTACCCAAAATTCCCTCTTTTCATATTTAGCAAACAACCTCTCATCCTTCAAAGTTGAAACACGGCCCTCAAATAACTCACAAGCTCATCTTCACTCCAGAGAGAAATCAATATACGATCCACAAAACTACCATACACCTATCAAGGTAGGGTTTAAAGATCTTATTCATGAGATCCATAAACATAGATGGGGAATTGGTCAAGCAAAAGACATTACCACAAATTCAAAATATCAGGAAGGATATCAAGAAACTCACTAGCTATCTAAACCGACTCAATAGGAGGAATTTTAGACTCAACATCCCCAACCATTACGAGATGGAAATTACAACACTTAGAGATCAATTTATTCCTTAAGACAAGAAGTGAATCTACTCTCAACTACCATTTCACAACATTCCACTCAAGTACGAATTCATTAGGAAATGGAATCTAACTCTACGGGTTCTATAATCAATAGAAGCATGATATGCATGTAACCAATCCATCTGAAGGGAAATTCTCAAATCCCACCATGCCAAATTCAACAAAATCACAAGAAAAGACTTCATGCAAATGGGACAACCCCTATAGACTTTTGTAGAAATAATAGACTCACCAATGGGGGTAGACACCAACAAGGTTCGCATAACAATTCGGAACACACATGAAGCTCATTAGAGATAAAAGAATAATGAAAGAAATAGTGGCAACCAAACCTATCAAAGCTTGCATATCAAAATCAAAAACCTTTAACATACCGGTAGCAACATGGGGCGCCTCATCCCCTCCTTGCCTCCCTTGAAAAGTATAGAACCAATTATCTAGTGGAGTGCCCCCTTATTGGCCCCTCTGAGCCCCTTGATCAACATGACCACCTTGACCTTGAGGACGTCCATCCTTGCCTTTATCTCGAACATAAGGGCAATCATTAAGCTTATGGCCTACTCTCCCATATCTGTAACACAAATTTGAATCCTTTAAGCATTTACCATTATGATGTTTTTCATATTTTGGGAATTTTGGAAAACTCACCTCACTATTGCTACCTTGGAACCTTGGGTTAACCCTCCCATCATTATCAAATCTCTTGTTTGGAGAACTAGAGTACCCTTGGCCTTGAAATTCGTGACCTTGTTGGAAACGGTCACCCTTAGCGCTTTGAACACCACCCACATACCTAGCCCTCTTGGACTCCCTACTTCTCCTCTTCCTAAGCTTCTCCCTCTTAAGTTGTTCCACATATATCATGAGCCAGGGCATGTCCATATCACCCACTAGCATATCGATATGACACTCTTCATTCCCAAGTCAGACATTCACGACACAAACTTGTTCATCATTAATCTAGGGTCCACCACAAAATGTGGAGCATACTTGGGAAGCTTGTTGAATTTGAGGGCATACTCCCTCACACTCATGGAACCTTTCTTAAGGTTCATAAATTCCATGATTTTAGCCTCTCTCAACTCTATAGGGAAGAACCGTTTGAGAAAGGCAACTTTGAACTCCTCCCAAGGAATAGCATTGCGATATCCCTTTTCCATCTTCCATTGAACAAACCAAATTTGAGCCACACCTTTAAATTGACAGGCCTCTAGTTCTGCCTTTTCCTCTAAATTCACCACCATAATAGCTAACAACTTATACACCTCAGCTATGTACTCTTGGGGGTCTTCCTCTGTCTTGGATCCATGGAACTCCAGAGGCTCCATCCTAGTGAAATACCTCACTCTTGAGGCCAGAGTATCAGTATGAGGAGCTTGGGTCCCTTGATTCAATTGGTTAATCATTGCATCGGCCAACATAGTAATGGTATTCCAAAACTTGATTTCGTTAGCTCCTCCATCTTGAGGAGCTTGAGGAGTAGGGTAGGCCAGTAGTCTCGCGGGTGCATGGGCCCTCCTTGGTCTTCCTCTTTGTAGCGGCTTGATCTAGAAGAGCAAAGAACATTCATTAAGGGAAAAAATCCTTATATTTACACCTAAAGAAAGATATAGACCATAACGAAGTGAAACATTTCCTAAAACGCCTCATAGCCTCCCATTCATAGTTGTGGCACGCTTCACAACCATGAATAAGACTCTAATTAACGTTGTGTGTTAGATTCTGAGGACCATTAACAACCTAATGCTTTGACACCAATTTTGTCATGACTCAAGCCCAGGGCCTATAGGTGACACGACGAATAGGAAGCCCGAAGACAACCCAAATATGTCTCTTAGCATATCGTATACATATCCTTAGTTGCGGAAGAAAATTAAACAAATAAAAGAGTCAAATAAATGAAAAAAGAAAAGGTACTATGGGAAACCATTCATAATAATAACAGTGTACGAAGAGTCAAGTACCAAGATCATAGACAAACCATGACATAATATCCAATGACACCTCTACGTAGAATGGAGAGGGGGCAAAGACACTTCCCCGGCTCACCCTCATTTAATAAGTATTCAACATAAGAGAAAGTCTCTATAAGGCATGAATGAGAATAGATATCACCTTCAAAACTGAGGACTCACCAACTAGGTTTCTTCAGAATAACAAAACTAGCCACGTGGAGGAAGTGGAAGATCAAATGGAGCTCTAATCCCTACATAGTGATATCATACAAGCATAAAATATATGTTACTACGTTTGAGTATACTAAATCTGTGGGATGCAATGTAACAAGAATCATAAGCTGTAATAACAAGATACTTAATCATATTCAATGAACATAAGCTCAGTATGTCATGTATAATCAATGCGTAGGATGAAACAAGCTTAAGAACAATCGTACTTGCATGTCTTGTTTAACACCATAAAGTAAAATGAATAGATCATCCAACTACCTTGTACTAGAAGGTGAGGGATATAGCATAGGTCCTAACCCCTTCTAGTGGGTAATGGGTAGTACACGAGTGTAGAGGAGTAGCATAGGTCATAAGCCCTACATGTAAGCATGAGATAATGAATAGTACATGAGGGTAGAAAGATAGCATAGGTCATAACCCCTAGATGTAAGCATGAGGTAATACATAACATTGAATCGCATATGAGGGTGAGGCGTACCATGTAGTTCATAACCCCTTCATATGAGTGTAAGATATTGCATAACATTGAATTATACATAAGGGTTAGGTATATAAAATAGTTCATAACCCCTTCATATAGAAATTGGCCTTGTACTAAAGGGTAAGGCATAAAACATAGTTCATAACCCCTCCTAGTAGGCATTACAATTCACAAGAGCATATACCTTAGCATAAGAACTCAATAATTCTTCAACAATCGAGGCTTGTAAATATCATACAGTAGGTCATAAGAAAACTTGACAATTCTTGTCAAGACATTTTATCAAACATGTGGTCGGCATATATGGACAAATATCCAAATCATCCAAAATGCAAGGGTATGGGTCATGAAGTAGTGAAATCAATGCATCTTAAAGTGATCTAAAACATCCCACCAATACCATGGTAAAACACCATCATGGGTAACATGCAAATTATATCAAAACTTCACAATAACTCATAGATTCCATAGCTTGAATCGTATATAATCTCAATAGACAAGATTAATTCATAGTATAATCTTAAAATAGATATTCATGCAAAATCCATAATATTTGATAAAATTCAAACATATTTCATGCTCGCACTTCATAATAATAGATACTCATAAGTAATACAATTTGAAAACAACAATTTTCATAAAAAGAAAGATTGGGCTTCATGGGTGAAAGGACCCAATGGATGAAATCCACATATCTTAAACTTGGATTTTCTTGATGTAGACTTAAAGGAGACTTGAAGCTTGAATGGAGTTCTTGAGATCCAAAATTAAGCTTAGGACACTTGAATTTGGATGAAATATTTGGTTAAGTCTTGGAGAGGTCTTTGGGAGGGTTTTGATTGATATAGAGTTGAAAAATGGCTAAGTATGGGTGATTTCACACTTAGGTAGGCATGGGGCTATGATCCCAATGCCCTTGGGCTATAATAGGAAAACAGGGGAAAAGCTTCACTAGTGATTGACATGGACCGAATGCGAAGGCAACTTTTACACCACTCCACGCCCCTTGTGCATTGTGGCCAGGGGTGCAGACCGCCATTGTTTTCAAAAAATTAGCAAAAGTTATTTTTCACTATAGGTATTCTAAAATCTGATTTATACCCATCTCTCACTCAATTTTTCCCCTGATCAAGAATATGAAGTCTAAATCATGCACGGATTTTCAGATATATGGAAATTACAATTATGGGTATTTTTGTAGCACATTTTTAGGGCGTTTTACTTGCTGGGTTAGTTGACTAAAAAAATTTCAAATTCACCCTCTCCCTTTTGATTATTAATTGTTATTAGAGAAAGTATCAATGAATGAAGTGTTAAGCCACACCTGAGAAAAGATCAGATTACAAATTATCATATTCTTGGCGCTATTCTTCAAGTTGGTCACTGCTCAAATCGTTCTCCATACTTCAATGGGAAGCACTATTCTCATTGGAATGAAAGATTCAGAATCTTCATGCAATATATGGACTTTTAATCGGTAGTAATCGAGAAAGGTCCTAGCCTATTCTTGGTATCATAGAAATGGAAACTGTTGGAATATCAATTGACTTAGAATCTTTTGAATAGAGCTATCAACCTTTTATACTGTGCAGTTAGAAGATCTGAATATGATAATACATCAACATGTAAAACTGCAAAGGAAACATGGGACAAGCTTGAAGTTAGTTATGAAGGGACTAGAGAAGTTAAAGAGGCTCGAATATGCTCTCTGGTGAACAAATATGAAGTATTCAAAATTGCAGATGATGAAAATGTTGAAATCATATTCTCAATGTTTAGCAAATTGTAGGTGAATTGATGCTAGTCAGAATGGTCTATTCCAATGCACAACATGTAATAAAAATTATCAGGAGTCTTTCAAAAGTCTGAGAAATAAAGACAACAATTTTGGACGATGGCAATCTATAAAACATGACCTACGATGAGTTTCATGTAAATCTTGTGGCATATGAGAAAAATCATATCAATAGGTGCACAAATAACAACGTTACAACAACAACATTACCCCAATGCCTCAAAGGCTCCTACCCATTGCGGGGTAAGGGGGTCGGATGTATGCAGCCTAAGCCCTATATTTAAAAACATAGGGCAACTATTTTTGGATGACCCATGATAAGTGTCGAAAGTTGCATTGACCAACAGCTACTTTACAACACAAAGAAGCGCAAATAGTTTAAAGAGCCATTTTGCTTTATTCCATCATACCCCAAAGCCAAAAAATAGTGAATTTTTGGCTCCATCCGAGATTGATGGAAACATATTAATAGGTGCACAAGAGAAGAAAAAGAAGAATTCCTTCACATTCATTGCAAAGGTCCTTGATGAGGAAGAAGTACTAGATAAGTTTAAAAGTCAAGGAATGAGCCTCAAAACTCATGTTGTTAGCCAAATGCTCAGACAGAGGAGACAATGCCAACAATAACATCCTAGGTACAACAAAAATCAAAGGAATGATGACAGATGCCACTATTATGGCAAACATGGACATATATGACAAAATTTTAAAAAATTGAAGAAATGAAACTATCATAGAAATGGGAACTCTATATCCCTTGATGTTTTGAAGAAGGATTAGAATAAGAACATATCAAGAGCACCACATATGTTTCAGTGAGATCAGAGAAACCAATGAGGTAAGAACTCAAATTTGTACAAATTATTTAGATCTTTATTGCTCCATTGACATGGTAACTTGTGAATTGCAAAAAATTATTGATGAATATAATAAAAATATCCATTGAACAGAAGGACTAGCAAATTCTTCTTGAGAACCACTAACTTCAAAAAGAACTTGATGATATCAAGATGCAACTTAATAGAATAAAAAAATCACCAAGTCATAAATCAATTTGATCAAAAAATCCTTTACAATTTTTCTCACCAACATCTTCTAATGCAAATGAAAAAAAATTCTTAACCAACATGTTTCACTTGTGGTAAAATAGGTCATAAATCCTTTAGATGCAGAGCATACCAACTCAAAAAATGAATCAAGAGATGAAAAGTCTCTAACTCTAACCATCAAGGACACAAGACAACTTTGATGCCAAAGAGAAAGTGAGATTGTTATTTTCCAAGTACCAACAAGACAAACGTACAAAAAGAGCATATGAAGTGGATGCTCTAGACACATGGCTGGGAAAAAAGAAAACTTCAAAGGTATTAATAAGCTTGATTGTGGGTATAAGATTTACCGATACTGCAAAAGGAGAATATTGTAAGCATCAGTTAACTATTCGATGTTGGGTTTTACATTTTAATACTGTAAGATGCACAATAAGTAATCTATCAAAGAACATCATTATCATTGGATAATGAGTAGAAAACATCTATGTGCTCAGTAATGTGAATTTACTAAATCTTACCTGTCTTACTACTTTATTAAATTATCCATGGCTACTACACAAGATGCTTGGTCATGCAAGCATGTATGCTCCTGAAAAACTCTCCAGATTAGACTTAGTTCTTAGACTGTCCAAGCTAAAATTTTGTAAAGGATCACCCGCGTGATGCATGTAAATTTTAAGGAAACTCAATCATCATTTAAAGTCAAAGACATCATGAGCACAACCATGCCACTACAACTTCTGCATATGGATCTTTTCTGTCCTATAAAAATAACAAGTATTGATGGTAAATGAGATGCTTTTGTTATTAGTAATTATTATTCTCATTTGGTTTGGGTTATTTTTCTAACCCATAAACATGAAGCTTTCATAAATTATGGTGTTAACAATCATGGAGGAGAATTTTGGAACAAACAGTTCAAAGATATTTTTAATCGAAATAGAGTAACTCAAAACTTATCATCCCCACGATCACCAGAG
Organism: Solanum ossicruentum; assembly: GCA_025774065.1. Taxonomy (NCBI): domain Eukaryota; kingdom Viridiplantae; phylum Streptophyta; class Magnoliopsida; order Solanales; family Solanaceae; genus Solanum; species Solanum ossicruentum. The sequence goes on along the minus strand of JAOTQR010111119.1, from coordinate 10,044 downwards.
AAAAATAGAGTAGTAGAGAGAAAAAAATTGATCTCTTTAGGACACTGTGAGAATAATATTGCTTGATTAAAGCGCTAAGTTCACTTTTGGTAAGAAGCGGCAAGTACTACATATCATATTTTAAATAGGTGAATGATGAAATCAAACCTTAAAAACACCTCCTATGAGATCTGGAAGGGAAAGAGGCAAAATATCAGCTACTTTCATCTATTTGGATGCAAATTCTTCATTCACAGCAATGGTAAGAATAATTTGGGTAAGTTTGATCTCAGAAGTAATAGAGGTATATTTCTAGGTGTGCTCCATATAATCGTGCTTACTAGGTCTTTAATACACACACTTTGAGTGCAGAAGAATTTGTACATGTTGTTTCTTATGATACTAACACCAGAGTATAGATTACTGAAGAAAAAGTCTATTCTTTTCCTCACAATTTCTCAACAAAAAATGTTTTTGGGAATGTAGTCTCTATTGAACTGACTATTAATGACTAAATTGACAAGCTCTCTAGAATAGGTGATCATTCAAAGAGAATGGAAATACAGTGGGAGCTATCCAAATAACTTCATAATTGGTGATCATAAAATCATCATCAAAGAAGCAAGCTTCGACTGCTCGCATCTGTCATATTGAACCAAAACAAGTAGACCAAACTTTAAAAGAAGAATCATAGATTCAATCTATTAAGGAAGAATTGGATCAATTTAAGGGAAACAAAGTTTGGGTTCTTGTAGAAAAATAAAAAAGGTGCTTGGATGTTGGAATAAAATAGGTATTTTTAAACATGTTGAATGTAAGTAATTTTCAATATGGAAATATCAATTCTACTCTTTTCATTCAAAAAATTGATTCAAGTTTTCTCATAATATGAATTTATATTGATGATATTATCTATGGGGGTTGTTATATTTCTGTAAGGCCACACATTTAGAAAGTATGGAAATGTAGAAGAAAGGATAATTTAGAAATCTGCAGGACAAAGATACGAGCCCAATCTATGACTCGAGGTTTAGTTCACAAGTCGTAGAGTAGGCTAGTGGATTAGAAGTGTAAGGAACAAAATTTTAGCAAGTGTAAGTAAGGTTCTACAAGTGGGATTTACTATTCGTCCAAAGGAACTATGAATCATACTATGGGTTTGTGGAAAAGTGACCAAGGTTAGACAAGTTTTGGAGTTTCTAGATTGAGAAGAACAAACAATAGGACAAGTCATTGACTCTTCTACATGTCAAAATGGAGTCATAGATGGACCCCCCTTAAGTTGGAAGATTTCCTAAGTATTGAGTTACTTTAGGACGATTCAACGATCCGTATTATGATTTATGAGGGATAACATCAACTTGTATATTGAGTTTAAGAGACTTTTCTAAAGGATTCCTAGTTTTAATAGGATGAGACTTATTTCTATGATCTATGACCTGAACTATGACCCACAATCAGGGATCCTGGTGTGGGTTCAACAACTTTTTATAAGGGACATTTTCAACTTTTCCTTGTATTTTATACCTATGCTACATCATTTCGAAAACCAAATAACCCCTTTCTAGCATATTACTTATCAAACTTGTTTCATTTCCCTTATTCTCATATTGACCCAAGTATAGAATCTTCTGAAACACTCCCAAGTTTCCCCCAAGTGCCAAAAAAGAGATTCAAGCTAGGGTTCCAGATTCTTCATCTTCATTCAAAGTTTTCTTCATCAAATCATAGCAAGGTATGTGGGTTTAATTTGCCAAGTCCTTCTCTCAACAAAGCTATGTTTTCTTCCTACTCAAATTAGTTCAAAGTTTATTATTCTTATGGAGTCTCATGAAATGGCTTAAATCATGGATTTTATGATGCATTCTTAGCTATATAAAGTATACTAGTACTATGTCATGATTAATGATGACAATTGAGTTGAAATTTATGTTTTCCCTATCTAAGTTTTTTTAAAGATTATGCTGGTTATTTTAGGTTGTTGTATATGTTCATATTTATGCATATAACACTTGAATTGCATGATTTTGAGCCTTATGCATGAACCCTCTAAGTTTATAACTAAAGATATATGATGAAGTACTTTAAGAATGATTGAAGGGTTTCAACCTATGTTATGTAAGCTTACGAAGGTTATGAATGATAACAGCTACCAATTATGTTATGAATTCCATGGAATTTCTATGAAAACTATATAATGATTTATGAAACCTTTTTTATGACTCATGTATAATACACCTTTTTGGGAAAGGAAAGTACTCGTTTGAAGGGGTTATTTGAAATGACCCTAAAAACTTTCTGAAAACGTACCTCGAAAGTGCTCGAAATCTTATTTTCTATACATCTAAAAATCCATTTGGAATTTCAAAAATCTGACTTCATATTTTGGTTCAGGGTGTCCATATTAAGGTGACAAAGGTCTAACATGTAACTTAAAGCAAAAGAATCGAATTATGAAATTTCTCTTGGTGTAATTTCCAGTGGGTATCCGCGACCTCTCCGCATCTCTACACTATCTTTTCCTAGTTTGCCTAGATATTTCTAAGTGTTGGACCTATGTTTTCCCAAACGTATTTTCACCCTATACTTAGCCTTATTTTACCTTCATATCACCCAAAACATTCTCCAATATTCCCTCAAACACTTATACTCATTTCTAACGCTAAATTCAAGTCACAAATTCGAGGCCAATCTCAAGAAATTCTTCAAGGATATCACCCAAGCTTCAAATCTCCATTAGAGTCTTCTTCAAGAACTTCACAAAAGCTAAGGTATTTGGTGTTAAACCATTGGGTCCTTCCACCCATGGTGCCTAAACCCTATTTTTACTAATAATTCATGATTTAAAGTTGAATTCACATATGGGTCTTGTATATTGGGAAATTTACTGCAGAGTAGTTTTAGTTCATGTGTGTAGGGTTGTTTAAGCATGTTTTGAGCTCTAAATTTTGGATCTAATGTTGTATTTGATGAGGGGTTTTGATATGAATTTCTTGGGGGTATTGCACGATGTTGATTAATGGTTTTTCCACTGATTTTCCTGCATGATTTCATCTCCAAATTGCATGCTCTTTTACCCATGACTTTCCCACTCAAGGATGGGTACATTTAGAAATTGAAACTTGACCCTACGAGTCCTACAATCAATAGAAGCATAGTATGCATGAAACTAATCCATCCAAGAATAACATCAAAATTAACAATATCTAAGTCAACAAGATTACAAGGTAAGATTTTATGCAAGATACAAACCATACAACTTCTATACACCCTCCTAGCAATAATAGATGCACCAAAAAGAGGAGACACCTCATATGACTCATGCAACAACTCCGACTCAAAATGGAATGTTTTAGTAACAAAGGGGGTAGCAAAGAAAGGGTGGCACCCAGATCAATCAAAGCATATACATCAAGATCAAAGATTTTTAACATACCGGTAACAACATCGGGGACCTCACCAACCCCTTGCCTCCCATGTAGAGCATAGAATCAATTGTGCCTTGGGGCACCACGTTGAGGACGACCTCTACCCAATGGAACCGCATTTGCACCCCGAACCTTGCCACGATTTCTAGGAAAATATACCTTCTTGTGACCAAGCTCCCCATATTCAAAACATGCATTAGAACCCTTCAAACATGGGCCCTTATGACTCTTCCCACATGTAGTACACACATCAATGGAAGCCACACCACCAATACATTGAGGCTTAGGGAAGTCATTGGCAAACCCCCTATTTGTAGCATGAGAATGCCCTTGATGAAATCGACCACCCCTATGGAGTTTGCCCCCAATACGAGCTCTCTTGGCCTCATGGCCCCTCCTTTTTCGCAACCTTTCTTTTTTCATTTGCTCGGCATATGTCATTAACCAAGACAAATCCATATCACTAATGAGTAAGTCAGACCGACACTCTTCACTTACCAAATAGTAGACTCTCATAACAAATTTATTCATCCTTGACCTAGGGTCGGCCACCAAATGAGGAGAATAATTTGAAAGTTGATTGAATTTGAGGGCATACTTCCTAACGCTCATACCACCCTATTTCAAGTTCTTAAATTCAACCAACTTTGCTTCCCTAAGCTCAAGAGGGAAGAACCGATTAAGGAAGGCCAATTTAAATTCCTCCCAAAGCACCACATAGCCTTAACCCTTCTTACCTTTCCATTGATCAAAAAAAATTTGAGCCATACCCTTGAGTGGGTATGCCGCCAACTCCGCCTTCTCATTTGGCTCAAATACCCATGATTGACAAGATTTTATAGACTTCATCAATAAACTCTTGTGGATCCTCATCCACCTTTGATCCATGGATAACTGGAGGATTCATCCTCATGAAGTCCCTTATCCTATCTCTTAGGGAAGTAACATGAGGGGCTTGGGCCCTTTTTGGACTTGGTTGGCCACCACTTGGGCAAGCATAGTAAGAGCATCCTGGAGCTCACCATTGGTAGGTTGTTCCTCGAAAGTTTGGGCCTATCTTTCTCTAGTGTTCGACATGATCTAGCATAGCAAAGAACCATCGTTAGGGGGGAATACTTATCACAACTCTAAAGCATGACTTAGGACATGAAGAAGGGAAATATTTCCTAAAACGCCTCTTACTTATAGTTATGGTGCGGTTCACAACCATGAATAAGACTCTAATCAACGTGGTGTGTTAGACTTCGAGGATCTATCAACCTAGTGCTTTGATACCAAGTTTGTCATGACCCAAGCCTAGGGCCTAGACGTGACACGGCGAATGGGGAACCCAAAGGTACCCTAAACAAGCCTCTTAACTTGTCATTACACCACCTTGGTCGCGGATGCAAACAAAAATATATAGATTGAGAATAGGGACAATGGGACTAAGGAATAGCTTGCATAAACGCAATAATCAAGAGTGAAGAGTCAAAGCTCATACATAAATACACAACATGTCCAATAAATACCTCTAAATACATAGATAGAGTAGAGGCCAAGACAAAGTAACCAGGCTCACCCTCAAAGTCAAATAGAACATAAGATAGTGTATCAATACATAGATAAGAGGAAAACACAAACCAAAGTTCCCAAAATGAAGGACTCACCAACAAGCTTGGAATAGCACCGTCTAGCCAAGTGGAGGAGGATGATCAACTTGGGCACAGGTTCCTACATGGTGATATCTTGTAGGCAAGAGTATGCGTTAGTACGTTTGAATGTAGTAAGTATGTGGGATACTATGAAACAAGAGACAATGAATTCCTTTATGTCTTCCCAAATGACCTTCCCGGTGTCCCTCCTTAAAGGGAGATAGATTTTGGCATAGATCTCCTTCCCGACACCCAACCTATCTCTGCTCCCCCTTACTATATGGCCCCAGCAGTGTTAAAGTAGTTAAAGGAGCAATTGAAAGATTTGTTGGAGAAGGGATTTATTATACCTAGCCAATCACCTTGGGGTGCACTTTGTAAAGAAGAAAGATGAGTCACTTAGAATGTGCATTGAATACCGGCAACTCAATAGGGTCTTATAAAGAATATATATCCTCTTCAAAGGATTGATGACTTCTTTGACCAATTGCAAGGAGCTAGCTTTTTCTCTAAGATTGATCTTCGATCCAAGTACCATTAAGTAAGGGTGAGGGAGTGTGATATTCCAAAGACGGCCTTCCGGACTAGCTATGGGCATTATGAATTTATGGTGATGTCTTATAGATTGACTAATGTGGCAATCATCTTCATGGACCTAATGAATAAGGTCTTCAAGACCTATCTTGATTCCTTTGTTGTGGCCTTCGTTGATGATATTTTGATTTATTCACATAGTAGGGAAGAGCATATGGGCCATTTGAGGGTCGTGTTGCAAAGATTGAGGGGGGAGAGGTTGTATGTTAAATATGACAAGTGTGAATTTTTGTTGAAGGAGGTTGCATTCTTGGATCATATGGTGTCCGGGGATGGTATAAATGTGGATCCTAAGAAAGCCGATGTGATTAGGAATTGGCCTAAACCATTGACCCGGTCGGATATTAGGAGTTTCTTGGGCCTTTCGTGTTACTATAGAAGGATTGTGAATGGGTTCTCCTCCATTGCTTCTCCTATGACAAAATTGTCACAAAAGAAGGTTAACTTTTTGTGGACAGATGAGTGTGAGAAAAGTTTCAAACATTGAAAGATAGACTTGTGTCTGCTCCTATATTGTCATTACTGAATGGGCTTGAGGGTTTTATTGTGTATTGTGATGCATCTAGAGTTGGTTTGGGTTGTGTAATAATGCAAAATGATAAGGTCATGGCATATGCTTCTAGGCAACTCAAAGTGCATGAAAAGAACTACCCTATCCATGATCTTGAATTGGTCGCTGTGGTGTTTGCATTAAAGATTTAGAGTCATTATTTGTATGGGGAGCATGTTGATGTCTTCATCATCATAAGAGCCTTCAATATGTCATCACTCAAAAAGATCTCAACTTGAGACAAAGAAGGTGGCTAGAACTCCTTAAAGACTATGATATGAGTGTGCATTACCATCCGTGTAAGGCAAATGTTATGGCAGATGCTTTGAGTCAGCTGTCTATGGGTGACCTAGCTCACATGGATGGTGGTGATAGGGAGATGGCCAGGGAGGTGCATAAATTGGCTAGACTAGGAGGAAGGTTAGAAGATGTAGGTGAAGGTATTGTTGTTGTTGATGGTTCTAAATCTTCTTTGGTTGATTATGTGATAGAAAAAAAAGATCTAGACTCCTCCTTGCTTGAGTTGAAGGCCTTGGTGAAAGAAGGCAAGATAGAGGTTTTCTTCCAATGGAGAGAGAGGGCCCTTAGATACCAAGGTAGGTTGTGTGTGCCATCTATTGATGGTTTGAGGGAGAGAATTCTTGATGAAACCCATAATACTTCCTATTTTATCCACCCCAATTCAACCAAAATGTATAGAGACTTGAGGGATGTGTATTGGTGGGGAGGCATGAAGAGAGATAATGCTAAATTTGTTTCTGGTTGTCATAGTTGCAAACAAGTCAAAGGCGAGCATCAAAGGCTGGGTGGCCTCACCCAAGACATAGAGCTCCCTACTTGGAAGTGGGAGGTGATTAATATGGATTTCGTTGTTGGGTTGCCCAAGACTAGAAAAGGTTTTGATTGTATACGGGTTGCGGTTGATAGGATGATGAAATCATCTCACTTTCAACCGGTCAGGACTTCATATGGAGCTGAAGAGTATGCAAGGTTATACATCCATGAGTTGGTGAGGTTATATGGGGTTCCCTTATCCATTATATCAGATAATGATACACAATTTACTTTACACTTTTGGAGATCTTTTCAAAGGGGTTTTGGAACCAAAGTTCACCTTAGTACAGCCTTCCACCCTCAAACAGATGGCCAAGCCGAGAGTACAATTCAAACACTTGAGGATATGCTTAGGGCTTATGTCTTGGAGCTTAAAAGTAGTTAGGATGACCATCTTCCATTGATTGAGTTTACCCACAATAATTACTATCACTCTAGCATCGGTATGGCTCCTTTTGAAGCTCTTTATGGGAGACATTGTAGATCACCAGTGGGTTGGTTTGAGGTTGGAGAGGTGGCCTTATTGGGTCCGGATCTAGTTATGGATGCTCTTGTGAAGGTTAATATGATAAGGGAAAGGTTGAGGACAGCCCAAAGCCGTCAAAAATCCTATGCCAATATATGGAGAAGAGACCTAGAATACCAAGTAGGGGATTGGGTTTATTCGAAAGTTTCTCCAATGAAAGGTGTTATCCATTTTGGTAAGAAGGGGAAGTTGAGTCCAAGGTATGTTATTCCTTACGAGGTGATAAAGAGTGTTGGCAAGGTAGCTTAAGAGTTGAAGTTGCCTAGCTAAATGAATTTGGTTCATCCGGTATTCCATGTTTCTATGTTGAGAAAGTTTTTTGGTGATCCAAATGTCATTGTGCCTCTTGATGTTGTGGGTGTTGTTGAGGATAACTTGACTTATGAGGAGGTTCCAGTTTAGATCTTGGATAGGCAATTAAAGAGATTAAGGAACAAAGAGGTGGCATCCGTTAAGGTACTTTGGAGGAGCCAACAAGTCGAAAGTGCTACTTGGGAGGCCGAAGTAGACATGCAAAAGCGGTAACCTTATGTCTTCCACTCCACTCAAGCCTATGGTACTAATTTTAAGTCCCCTATGTTCTATCAATTCTTATATTTCAGCCCATATTTCATTCATGTGCATTCATGTTTGAGTTGACAATTTATGATAATTTCACACTTATAATGAGATTTTGAAAGTGATGTTTTAAATGTAATGTTGTATGCGTTTTAGGGATGATATGTTCATAATTATTCTTATCTTATACGTCTCTTATACATTCGGGGATGAATGTTTCCAAGGGGGAGATATTGGAATGACCCAAAAAAAATCTCGAAAACGTGCTTCGAAAGTGCCCAGAATCTTGTTTTGCCTACATCTAAAATCCATGTTGAATTTTGAAAATCCAACTTCATATTCAGGGGGTCCAAATTAGGGTGACAAGGCTCTAACCTCAAATTTAAAGCAAAGGAATTGAATTATGAAATTTCACTTGGTGCAATTTCTAGTGGGTATCCGCAACCTCTCCGCGACGCGGAGAGGTGTTATTTCTACACTGCCTTTTCCTAGTTCACCCAGATTTTTCTAAGTGTAGGACCTAAGTTTTCCCAAATGTATTTTCACCTATACTTAGCCTTATCTCACCCTCATATCACCCAAAACATTTCCCAATATTTCTCCAAACACTTAGACTCATTTCTAACTCTAAATTCAAGTCCCAAACTCAAGGCCAATCTCGAGGATTTCTTCAAGGATCTCACCCAAGCTTCAAATCTCCATTAGAGTCTTCTTCAAGAACTTCACAAAAGCTAAGATATTTGGTGTTGAACCATTGGGTCCTTCTACCCATGGTGCCTCAACTCTACTTTTACTAATAATTCATAATTTAAAGTTGATTTTACATGTGGGTCTTGTATATTGAGAAATTTACTGCACAGTGATTCAGTTCATGAAAGTATGGTTGTTTTAGCATGTTTTGAGCTCTAAATCTTGGATCTAATGTTGTATTTGATGAGGAGTTTTGATATGAATGTCTTGGGGGTGTTGCAAGGTGTTGATAAAGGTTTTACCACTGATTTTCCTGCATGGTTTCATCTCCAAATTGCATGCTCTTTTACCCCCAAGGTGTTTGATAAAATGTCCGATTAAGTTTTCTTGAGGAATTCAAGGTCCAAAGCATGAGATATGATATGAATGACGTTATGATGATGAAATGAGCTTATGTAGTCGATTGTTCCTACATGAGGTATTGCATTAGAGCTTATGATGAATCCTATAAAGTGTTGCATAGACCATGCCCGATCCCTGGGGGTAAGAGCCCGGGTAACCTAGGTTAATACTCATCTCCTCCAGGGTGACGAGATAGCATCATCATCAATGTAGAATGAGGGTTAATACTCATCTCCACCTAGGTGATGGAGTGGCAACATCACCAACCTAGAATGAGGGTTAATACTCATCTCCACCTAGGTGATGGGGTGGCAACATCACCAACCTAGAATGAGGGTTAATACTCATCTCCACCTAGGTGATGGGGTGGAAGCATCACCAACCTACCAAGGGGTTTGTACCTTGTAAAGTTAGCTTGTTCTCATCTTCACATATGATGTTCTATATGAGCATGGATTACCTAACCATGTTTTACTTATGCATTGATCATACATGACATATTGTTATACCATGCCTATTGCCTATTGTTATGCATGTTGATTATGAAGCTTGTCTCTTGTGGCATTGCATCCCACATACTTAGTATATTCAAACGAACTAATGTATACTCTTTCCTACATGCTATCACCATGTAGGAACCGGTGCCCAAGTTGATCATCCTCTTCCACGTGGCTAAACGGTGCTATTCTAACTTGTTGGTAAGTCCTCCATATCGAGGACTTTGGTTTATGTTTTCCTCTTATCCATGTATTGAGACACTATCTTATATTCCATTTGACTATTAAGGTGAGCCCGGATACTTTGTCTTGGCCCCTACTCTATCTATATATTTAGAGGTGTTTGTTGGAC
>JAOTQR010111118.1:0-66368 GCA_025774065.1 Solanum ossicruentum | reverse complement strand
TAAGTTGGCAAATTATGATGATTTTACACCTATGTTGAGATTTTTAAAGTGATGTTTAAATGTAATGTTGCATCCATTGTAGGGGGCTGATTTTTTCATTATTATTCTTGTATTGTACATCTCTTCTACATTCAGGGACAAATGTGCCCAAGGGGGAGATATTGAAACGACCCTAAAAAAGTGCCTCGGAAGTGTCTGAAATATTGTTTTCCTTATATCTTAAAATCCATTAGTTATTTCAAAAATATGAATTCATACTCATGTTAAGGGGGTCCAAGTTACGGGGAAACGAGTATAACCTCGGTTTTAGAACAACCGTAGAAAAATTTGATTTTTAAAAACTTCAAGTTGCAGAGTCGATCCGCTATGGCTCCGCGATGCGCCTCTGTCGCCAAGCAGTGTTGATTTTGCCCAGTTCTGTTGTCTCGGTCCAAGACTTTTAAGTCTTGAGCCTAAGTGCTCACAAATGTGTTTTTACCTATATATAGTCAAATTTCACTCTCATATTACCCTAAACATTCCCCAATACTCTCCAAAACACTTAGCCATATTTTCACTCCAAAATTCAAGGCTCAAAACCCTCATCCAAAACTAAGGATTTCCTTCAAGCTTCAAGCCTCCATTTTCAAACTTTATCAAAAACTTTCCAAAGCTAAGGTATGTGGTATTGAACCATTGGACCCTTTCACCCATAGTGCCTAAGTCTCTTTTATACTAATATTTAATGAATTAAAGTTGATTTTACATGTGGGTCTTGCATATTAATAAATTTACTATGCAATGATTTTAGTTCATAAAAATATGATTGTTTTATCATGTTTTGAGCTTTAAATCTTGAACTTAATGTTGGATTTGATGAGCGATTTTGATGTGAATGTCTTGGGGGTGTTGCAAGGTGTTGATTGATGGTTTTACAACATATTTTCTTGCATGATTTCATCTCTAAATTGCATCGACTTTTTCCCCATTACACCCCCTTAAGTGTTTGATAAAATGTCCGGCTAGGGTTTTTTGTGGAATTGAAGGTCCAAAGCTTAATATATGATATGAATGACTATATGATGATGAAATGAGCTTATGTACATGATGAATTCTACATAAATTGTTGTATTAGACCATTCCCAATCTGAGAGCCTAGTTGAGGGGTCAATGTCTCAACCACTAGGGTGATAAGTGCTATAATTACTAACCTAGTTGAGGGGTTAATATCTCAATCACTAGAGTGATGGGTGATATTATCAATAACCTTGATGAAGGGTTAATACCTCACACACTAGGGTAATGGGTGTTATCATCACTAACTTTGATGAGGGCTAATAGCTAACACACTAGGGTGATGAATGCAATCATCACTAACCTTGATGAGGGATTTGTACCTCACACACTAGGGTGATAGGTGCTATCATCACTAACCCAAAGGGTTTATACCTTGGAAATATAGCTTGGTCTATTCTTCACATATGATATCTTATATGAGTATGAGTTATTTAAGCATGTTTTACTATAAGAATTGTTCACGCATGCCATGTTGTTAATATACCATCTCTTGTTATGAATATGCATTTTGATTTTATTACGTATCTCTTGTTGTATTGCATCCCACATACTTTGTACATTCAAATGTACTAATGCATACTCTTGCCTATATGATATCACCATGTAGGCACCGATGCTCAAATTGATCATCCTCCTCATCCATATGGCTAGATTGGTTCTACTCAGAGCAAAGTTCGTGAGTCCTCCACTTTGGGGACCTTAGTCTATGTTACTATTATCTATGTATTTTGACACTTTCTGATGTTCTATTTGACTATGAAGGTAATCCCGATAGCTTTGTCTTGGCCCCCACTCAATCTATGTATTAGAAGTTCCTGTGGGCCATGTTGTGTATCTGTTTATGAGTTTTGACTCTTGTCTCTTGATTATGACATTTATACAAGATTTCCCTTAGCCCCATTGCTCCTATTCTTACTTTATATGTCTTTTATATGGTTTTGCGACCAAGGATGTGTTATTACAAGTTAAGAGGCTTGTTTGGGGTTTCTTCGGGTTCCCCATTCGCAGTATCACATCTAGGCCATAGGCTTCGGTCATAAAAAACTTTGTATTAGAGAACTAGGTTTATAGGTCCTCGGAGTCCAACACACCGCGTCGAGTAGAATCCTATTCATAGTTGTGAAGCACGCCATGGCTATGAATAGGAGGCTATGAAACCTTTTAGGAAATGATTTCCTTCTTCATGTTCTAAGTCATGCCATAGAGTTATGGTGAGTTTTTCCCCCCTAACGATTGTTCTTTGCTATGCTAGATCATGCTAAACACTATAGGAAGACATGTTTAAACTCCCGAGGAGCAACCTACCAATGGTGAGCTCCAAGATGCTCTTATTATGCTTGCCCAAGTGGTGGTTAACCAAGTCCAATAAAAGGCCCAAGCCCCTCATGCTACTACCCCGAGAGCTAGGGTTAGAGACTTTATGAGAATGAATCCTCTAGTTTTCCACGGGTCAAAGATGGATGAAGATCCACAAGAGTTCATTGATGAGTCTACAAAATCTTGAACTTCATGGGTGTTGGGTTGAATGAAAAGGCGGAGTTAGAGGCGTATCAACTCAAGGGGCTAGCCCAAATTTGGTATGAGCAATAGAAGGGAGAGAAGGGAAATGGTTATGCAGAGCTTTGGGAGGAATTCAAATTGGCCTACCTTAATCGGTTCTTCTTTCTTAAGCTTAGGGAAGCAAAGTTGGTGGAGTTCATGAACTTTAAACAATGTGCTATGAGTGTGAGGGAGTATGCCCTCAAATTTAATCAACTTTCAAAGTATACTCCTCACTTGGTGGCCGACCCTAGATCAAGGATAGATAAATTTGCGATGGGGGTCTCCGACTTGGTGAGGGAGGAATGCCTGTTCGCCTTGCTTATGGGAAACATGGACTTGTATCGGTTGATGACATATGCTGAGCAAATAGAGGAAGAAAAATTGAGAAAGATGAGGGACCATGAGGTGAGAGGTCCCCATTTGAGGGCAAGTTCCAAAAGGGTGTTAGATTTCAAGGCGAAAGGCCTCCTCATACTACTAATAAGGGGTTTAGCAATCACTTCCCTAAGCCTCAAGGTATTTATTGTGTGGCTCCTAATGATGTTTGTCCTAGGTATGGAGGGGGTAACAAGGGCCCATGTTTGAATGGTTCTAATGTATGTTATGAATGTGGGGACCTTGGTCACAATAAAGTAGATTGTCCAAGAAGCCGTGGCAAGGTCTGAGGTGCAAATGCGGTTCCATTGGGTAGAGGTGGTCCTCAAGGTGGTGCCCCAAGGCACAACTGATTTTATGCTCTACATGGGAGTCAAGGGGTTAGTGAGGTCCCCAATGTTGTTACTGGTATGTTGAAAATCTTTGATCTTGATGTATATACTTTGATTGATCCGGGTGCCACCCTTTCCTATATTACCCCCTTTGTTGCTAAAAAGTTCCATGTTGAGTTGGAGTTGCTGCATGAGTCATATGAGGTGTCTACGCCTAGTGGTGCATCCATTGTTGTTAGGAGGGTGTATAGAAATTGTCTGATTTGCATCTTTTATAAAATCTTACCTTGTGATCTTGTTGAATTAGATATTGTTGGTTTTTATATTATTCTTAGGATGGATTGGTTGCATGCATACTATGCTTCTATTGATTATAGGACCTATAAGGTCAAGTTTCAATTTCCGAATGAGCCTATCCTTGAGTGGGAAAGTCATGATATGGTAGTAATGGGTAGGTTCATCTCTTGCATTAAAGTCCATAGGTTGATTTCCAAGGGGTGTTTGTATGATCTTATGAAAGTTAATGATGTAGAGTCCAAAGTCCATTCCATTGAGTTGATTCCGATTGTAAATAAGTTTCTTGATGTTTTCCCAAATGACCTTCCTGGTATCCCTCTCGAAAGGGAGATAAATTTTGGCATAGATCTCCTTCCCGACATTCAACCTATCTTCACTCCCCCTTACCGTATGGCCCCGACGGAGTTGAAGTAGTTAAAGATATAATTGGAAGATTTATTGGAGAAGGGATTCATTAAACCTAGTCAATCCCCTTGGGCTGCACCAATGTTGTTTTTAAAGAAGAAAGATGGGTCACTTAGAATGTGCATTGACTACCTGCAACTCAATAGGTTACTATAAAGAATAGATATCATCTTCCAAGGATCGATAACTTGTTTGACCAATTGCAAAGGGCTAGCTTTTTCTCTATGATTGACCTTCGGTCTGGGTACCATCAAGTAGGAGTGAGGGAGTATGATATTCCCAAGATGACCTTTCGGACTAGATATGAGCACTATGAATTTATGGTGATGTCCTTTGGGTTGACTAATTCATCGGCCTTTTTCATGAACCTAATTAATAGGGTCTTCAAACCCTACCTTGATTCCTTTGTTGTGGCTTCATTGATGATATTTTTATCTATTCACATAATACGGAAGAGCATATGGGCCATTTAAGGGTTTGTGCTGCAAAGATTGAGAGAGGAAAAATTGTATGCTAAATATGAAAAGTGTGAGTTTTGGTTGAAGAAGGTTGCATTCTTGGTCATGTGGTATCAAGGGGTGGTATTAAGGTGGATACTAAGAAGACCAACGTGATTAGAAATTGGCCTAGACCATTGACCCCATCGAATATTAGGAGCTTCTTGGGCCTTACGGGTTACTATAGAAGGTTTGTGAAAGGGTCCACCTCCATTGCTTACCTTATGAAAAAATTGACTCAAAAGAAGCTAAAGTTTTTGTGGATTGATGAATATGAGAAAAGCTTCCAAATGTTAAAAGATAAACTTGTGTCTGCTCCTGTATTTTCACTATCGGATAGGATTGAGGGTTTTGTTGTGTATTGTGATGCATCTAGAGTTGGTTTAGATTGTGTACTAATGCAAAATAGTAAGGTAATAGCCTATTCTTCTAGGCAACTCAAAGTGCATGAAAAGAACTACCCTACCCATGATCTTGAATTGGTTGTCGTGGTGTTTGCATTAAAGATTTGGCGTCATTATTTGTATAAAGTGCATGTTGATGTCTTCACTGATCATAATAGCCCTCAATATGTCTTCACTCAAAAAATCTCAACTTGAGACAAAGAAGGTGGCTGCAACTTCTTAAGGACTATGACATGTGTGTGCATTATCATCCGGGTAAGGCAAATGTTGTGGCGGATGCTCTAAGTCGGGTGTTTATAAGTAGCCTAGCTCATGTGGATGGTGGTCATAGAGAGATGGTTAGGGAGGTGCATAGATTTGCTAGATTGGGGGTGAGGTTGGAAGATGTGGGTAATGGTGTTGTTGTTGTTGATGGTTCTAAATCTTCTTTGGTTGATGAGGTGATAACAAAACACGATTTAGACTTTTCCTTGCTTGAATTGAAGGCCTTGGTGAAAGAGGGAAAAATAGTGTTTTTTTCCCAAGGGGGAGATGGGGCCCTTAGATACCAAAGTAGGTTGTGTATGCCATCTGATGATGGTGTAAGGGAGAGAATTCTTGATGAGGCTCATAATTCCTCTTATTCTTTCCACTTCGATTCCAACAAAAATGTATAAAGATTTGAGGGATGTGTATTGGTAGGGAGGTATAAAGAGGGACATTACCAAATTTGTTTTCAGATGCCATAGTTTTCAACAAGTCAAGGCCGAACATCAACGACCGGGTGGCCTAACCCAAGGCATAGAGATTCCTACTTGGAAGTGGGAGGTGACTAATATAGATTTCATGGTTGGGATGCCCAAGACTAGAAATGATGTTGATTCCATCCAGGTGGTGGTTGATAAGATGACGAAATTGACTCACTTTCTACTGGTCAAGACTACATATGGGGCTGAAGAGTGTGAAACGTTGCACATCCATGAGTTAGTGAGGTTACATGGGGTTCCTTTATCCATCATATCGGATTGGGGTGCACAATTAACTTCACACTTTTGGAGGTCTTTCCGAATAGGTCTTGGTACCTAAGTTCACCTTAGTACGGCCTACCACACTCAAATGGATGGCCAAGCCGAAATGACAATTCAAACATTTGATGATATGCTTAGCGCTTGTGTCTTAGAGCTTAAAGGTAGTTGGGATGACCATCTTCCATTGATTTAGTTTGCCTACAACAATAGCCATCACTCTAGCATCGATATGGCTCCATTTGAGGCTCTTTATGGGAGATGTTGTAGATCACTGGTGAAACGACCCCAAAAAGTGCCCGAAAATATGCATTGGATGTGCCTGAAATCATAATTTTCGTATAGATAAAAATCTATTTGTTATATCAAAAATCCAACTTGATATTCTTATTTAGGGGGTCAAATTGAGTAGGGAATGGGTCTAACCTGAATTTTAAAGTAACCGTATCAAAATTCAAAAATCGCAATAAATGCTATTTAGGAGGGTCAAATTTGAAGGGGAATATCTCTTAACACACAAAGAATTGAGTGGCCCACAACTAACCAACTTGAAGCCCTTTGAATTAGATTTCCAATGCACTTGGTTTCACATCAAACAGAGTTCGGATGGAGGATTTATGCCAATTTTCATAGAACTCATTTGTGTAGAAAATGTAGATTTCTAGTGAGCATCCGCGTCGCCTTTGCGATGCGGACTAGCGTTATTTTAGACCTATTTTTTTTTTTATTTTGGTCCAACACTTTCAAGCCTTGGGCCCAAGGGTTCCCATATGTGTTTTTCCCATACTTGGCCTTATTTCACCCTCATATCATCCTCAATATTCCCCAATATCCTCTCAAACACTTAGACTCATATTTCACCCTAAATTTAAGTCCCAAAATTCAAGACCAATCTTAAGGATTTCTTCATGGATTTCATTCAAGCTTCAAGTCTCCATTTTCAACCTTCATCAAGAGCTTTTCCAAAGCTAAGGTATGTTGTGTTGAACCATTCGGTCCTTTCACCTATGGTACCTAAGCCTACTTTTTACTAATATTTCATGATTTAAAGTTGATTTTACATGTGGGTCTTGTATATTGAGAAATTTACTGCATAGTGATTTTAGTTCATGAAAGTATGGTTGTTTTAGCATGTTTTGAGCTCTAAATCTTGGATTTAATGTTGGCTTTGATTAGGGGTTTTGATGTGAATGTCTTGGGGATGTTGTAAGGTGTTGATTGATTTTTTACTACAGATTTTCTTGCATGATTTCATCTCTAAATTGCATGTTCTTGTATTCCTACTACACACCCCCAAGTACTTGATAAAATATTCGGCTAGGATTTCTTGTGGAATTGAAGGTCCGATGCATGTGTTTTGAGTTGAATGGTATTATGATGAATATATTATGATGAAATAATGATGGAATGATGATGAAATGATTGTATGCATATGATGTATAATGATGAGAGGAAGTAAAGGTATATGATAACTTTATGATGATGAGAGTATGGTATTCGTGAGTTGATTTCATGGAAAAGTAGCAATTGTGATGAAATGTAACCAAGGTGAGGGGTTGGTACCTCATCAACCAAAGTGAGGGGTTGGTTCCTCATTAATCAAAGTGAGGGGTTGGTACCTCATTAACCAAAGTGAGGGGCTGGTACCTCATTAACCAAAGTGAGGGGTTGGTACCTCATTAACCTAAGTGAGGGGCTGGTATCTCACACTAATATATGATGGTCTATTCTTATACACATAATATTGCTCTATCATCCCTACTGTTTGCTACTATACATATCTCTTATTGTATTGCATCCCACATACTTAGTGCATTCAAACGTACTAACGCATACTCTATGCTTACATGATGTAAGCATGTAGGAACTGGAGCTCCTATTGATTCTTCTTATTGCTAGACAGATTTTTGCAAGTTAGCCTTGGATTAGTCCTCTCTGGGGACAATGACTATTCCGTTACACTATGTTCTAAGACTATCTTTTTTTTATGCATGTTTTAACTATAAGGGTGAGCCCGGTTGCTTGTCTGGGCCCCCACTCTTATTTATGTAGTAGAGGTGTAATTGGACATGTTATGTAGTATGCTTGAGCTTTGACTCACTTATGATATTCAAGCTATTTAAGTATAAATCTCCCCCTCTCTCTCTCCCCCTTAGTCCCAATTTCTCTTGTTTATGTTTTTTATGTTGTTTTACATTGCTTTCGCGATCAAGGTTGTGTAATAATATGTTATAAGGCTTGTTTAGGGTCCCTTTGGGTTCCTCATTTGCCAATGACGTCTAGGACCTAGGCTTGGGTCGGGACTAACTTGGTACCAGAGAACTAGGTTGATAGATCCTCAAAGTCCATTACACCATGTCGATTAGTGTCCTATTCACGATTATGAAGCGCGCCACAATTATGAGTAGGGGGCTATGAGGCATTCTAGAAAATGTTTCCCTTCTTTATGATCCATGTCGTGCTTTAGAAGCGAGATAGGGCTTTTCCCTATTTTAAATGTTCTTTGCTCTTTTAGTTGATCATGGTGCTTCAAGCAGGAAGGTGAAGGAAGGTTATTAGAAGGTTTTAATTTTGATGGATCTGAGTTTCACTATTTCTTCTCAATTCTTTTAATTGATGGTGGGGCTTCTTGTGCGCCTAAGCAGTTTTGTGGATCTTTGGTGTCTATTCTCTTGGTTGGGTATGGTGTTGCTAGAAAGTTCATAGGTGTTGCTCCGGGTTTATATTGCATTAGGCCTTGCTTTGTGGCTTGTTGGAGTTGGTATGGTGGATTTTGATGTCATTATAGGGATGCAATGGTTGCATGCATGTTGTGTCTTCATGGATGGTAGAACCCATAGAGGTAGCCTCGATTCCCTTATGACCCTGTCTTTGAGTTGGAAGTTGTTAAATGGTAGCAAGGGAGGTAGGTTCATTTCATGCCCTGAGGTACAATTGGTCTCTAAAGGGTTGCATTTGTTATTTCATGAGAAATAGAGGTGTTGAACCTAAGTTGTTTTGTCTATAGAATTGTTGTTGGTGGTAGATGAGACTTTATATGTCATTTCTGATATTTTATATTTTGGGGTAGTGTCCTTTGGTTTGACTAATATGCCGGTTATGCCTATAAGTCTCATGAGTAAGATCACTTGTCTTTACCCTAATAGGTTCATGTTGGATTTGGTGGTGATAATGTGGTTTGTTCCCTAATGAGGTAGTGCATGTGAATCATTTGAGGGTAGTATTACAAGTTTAAGGAAGAAGGTTGGGTGCTAAACTGGAGAGTGGGAATTTTGGTGGTAAGAGGTTTCTTTCCAAGTTTGGGAGGTGCCGAGTGATGGTATTAAGGTGGACCTTAGTAAGATGAAGTTTATTAGAGATTAGCCTAAACCTTAGACTTCATCCAATATTAGGAGCATTTTGGGTTTGGTGGGCTATTACCAGAGGTTGTGAGTAGGGTGATTTGATAGGTCGAGGAGTTGCTATTTCTTGTGTTATCCCTTGGTGCTAGTAGGATTCATGTGTATGTTGGTTTCATTCATGGGTTTCTTTCACCTATGGAGCCCAATCTTTCTATTTTATAAAATTGCACGATTTCAAGTTGTATTTCCTGTGGGTACCTATTATTATGAAATATGAGTATGAAATATGTTGGGATTTTATCAAATATTGTTGATTATGCATGAATATTTATTTTGAGCTTACACTATGAGCTAATCTTTTTCTATTGAGACTTTACATGTAGAGCTATGAAATCTATGAACTATTGTGAAGTTTTTATATGATTTACAAGTTACCCATGATGGGGTTTTACCATGATATTGGTGGGCTAATTTACATGATTTTAAGATGTATTGATTTCACTATTTCATGATCTATACTCTTGCATTTTGCATGATTTGAATATGTCCTTATATGTGCCCACCAAGTGTTTGATAAAATGCCAAGTTAAGAATTCTCAACATATGTACATGTTTTACAAGTCAAGTGATTTCATGATGAATATAGGCTATCAAGTATGTTATGCATTCTTGAAATTATCTATGATTACGCAAGTATGAAGCTAAGCCCTTTTCAAAAATTTACTTTCAAGAAAACCTACATGGATTTTACTTGTTTTAATTTGGGATTTGAATATTATGATTCCTAAAATTCTATTGATGCATGGGTAGTATTTATTTGATATTTTAATATGATTCAAACCATTATATGAGGATTTACTTTGGGTTTATGAAGTTATAAGTATGCATGTTCCCCTTTTGAAATTATTTATGAATGAGAGATTACACTATGGATTTAAATATGGAATTAATTATGTTGTCCCTTCAACTTGATATTATAAATGTTGATCATAAAATGGAGTCTTAATTACCTATGTCATTTCCTCACTGTTCATAGCATATGCATTCATATACACAAATTATTTTGAAAATTATGTTATGGGTAAGCCCAATTTACTTTTATGGTATGATTTTGATAAAAGGTTGGTCATTACAATATTGTGATCACGTATATGTCTTTGATTTTGGCTTTAAGACTAAGAATGCATTGAAATGATTTGGAAAATGACTATTGCCTCTTTGAAAGTATGTACATGCATATTATATGTGTTCTTGTGGGATGACGACTTAGCTTGTTGTGTTGCGGGTCTTAGGGTAGTTTGGTCTACTTGAAAAACATGTTTTCAATAAGTGTTGAACCCTTAAGGTTGTAATAGGATGGTTGATCTATGTGGTCAATTACAAAGGGTTAGTCGCTTCACTAAGATTGAGCTTTGGTTGAGCTTTGTCCCCAAGTGAGCATCATTAGTATCAGTGGAGTTGGTTGGTTGATTTATGCATTGGCTATGATTATGGGTCTTTAGAATAGGGTCTTAAAACCCTACCTTGGTATGCATATGATGGTTTATAGTGATGAGGTATTGATTTATTTAGAGCATGTGAATCATTTGGGGGATTGGTTGATAAATATGATAAGTGTGAGTTGAGGATAACAAGAACGTTATTAGTACTCCTTAGGGTTATGGTATGAATGTGCATTGGTTTTTCCCCGATAAGACTAATGTTGCGGTCGGTGCTCTGGGTAGCTTAGCATGTTTGGTGATTGTGGCAAATAGGAGACTAGTGGGATCCATCAGTAGTTAGGTTGGAAGTTAAATTGAGGAAAATTGAGTATGGTGGTGTAGCATTCTTTATGCTTCCAATTTTTTTTGAGTTAAGAGGTCTAGATTAGGCAAGACCTTGATTTCGTCTCATTAGAGTTTGCAGTTTTGGATGAGAAGATGAAAGTGTGGGGGTTGTCTCCCAAGGGGGAGATGGTGGTTATGGTACCAAGTAGGTTAGGTGAATTTAAGGTTGACACTTGAGTTGAGGATTGTGAGTCCTTACAGAGTGTAAAGGGAGGTTTGTTAGGTTGCATAAGTTTGGGAATAGCCTATGGTATGGTTATGGTTTGTCTGATTTTTCATGCTTCTAGGTGGATGTGATATGTTGGTGACTTTTGTGTTATAGAACACTTTGAGGTTGTGAGTGTCAAGTAGGTTAAGTTGGATTAATAGAAGGTTTCAGTGGGGGTGTTGGATAGATGAGTGGAGTAGTTGATTGATAATGATGTAGTGTTCTTCAAGGCCCTTTGGGAAGAGTCATCTATTCGTATGTATCTCTCGGGAAGCCGGATTGGGCATGGAGGAGTAATATCCATATTTCTTCATTCTATTCAAGCTTGTGATAACATATCAAGTACTTTCTATAATTCCAAGTCTTATGTTTCAGTCCCTATGTCATTCATATGCATTCATGTTTAAGTTGCCAAGTTTATGATGATTTTATACTTATGTCAAAGTTTTGAAAATGGAGTTTTAATGTGTACTATTGCATTCTTGTTGGGGCTGATCTATTTATCATACTATTCTTTTGTATGTTTCTTTGACATTCACGGATGAATGCTCCCAAGGGGGAAGATATTGAAACGACCCCAAAAAGTTCCCGAAAATGTGCCTCGGAACTGCCCAAGATTGTAATTTTCATATATCAAAAACTTTGTTTGTTATTTCGAAAATCCAACATCATATTCTTGTTTAGGGTGTCAAATTAAGTGGAAAATAGGTCTAATCCGAATTTTAGAGTAACCATATCAAAATTCAAAAGTCACAATAAATGCTATTTATGAGGGTCAACTTTGAAGGGTCATGTCTCTTACAAAACAAATAATTGAGTTGCCCATGACATACCATCTTATAACCCTTTAAATTATCTTTTCAATACACTTCGTTTCACCTCATTCTAAGTTCGGATGAAGGATTTATGCCCATTTTCGTAGAACTTATTTGTTCAAAAAATGCAGATTTTTAGTGTTATTTTTGCCTTTTTTTAAATTTCGGTCCAGGACTTTCAAGTCTTCGGCCTAATGGTTTCAAAACGTTTTTTTACCTATACTTATCCTTATTTCCACCCCATATCATCCTTAATATTCTCCAATATCCTCTCAAACACTTAGACTTATATTTCACCCTAAATTCAAGTCCCGAAACTCAAGACCAATCTTAAGGATTTCTTCATGGGTTTTATTCAAGCTTCAAGTCTCTATTATCAACCTTCATCAAGAGCTTCTCTAAAAACTAAGGTATGTGGTGTTAAATCATTAGGTCCTTTCACCAATGGCGCTTAAGCCTCTCTTTTACTAATATTTCATGATTTAAAATTGAGTTTACATGTGGGTCTTATATATTGAGAAATTTACTGCATAGTGATTTTAGTTCATGAAAGTATGGTTTTTTTAGCATGTTTTGAGCTCTTAATCTTTGATCTAATGTTGGATTTGATGAGGGGTTTTGATGTGGATGTCTTGGGGGTGTTGCAAGGTGTTGATTGATGATTTTACTACAGATTTTCTTGCATGATTTCATCTCTAAATTGCATGGTCTTTTAGCCCTATTACACCCCCCAATTGTTTGATAAAATGTTCGGCTAGGATTAATTGTGGAATTGAAGGTCCAATGCATGTATTATGCGTTGAATGGTGTTATTATGATTATATGATAATGAAATAATGATGGAATGATGATGAAATGATTGTATGCATATGATGTATAATGATGAGAAGATGTGAAGGTATATCATAACTTTATGATGATGATAGTATGGTATTCGTGAGTTGATTTCATGGAAAAGTAGCAATAGTGATGAAATCTAACCAAGGTAAAGGGTTGGTACCTTATTAACAAAAGTGAGAGGTTGGTACCTCATCAACTAATGTGAGGGGTTGGTACCTCATTAACCAAAGTGAAGGGTTGGTACTTCACTAACCCAAGCGAGGGGTTGGTACCTCACACCAATATATGATGGTCTATTCTTATACACATGAGATGCCCTATGCAAGCATGAGTTATTTAAGGATGTTTTACTTAAGCATTGATCATATATGCCATATTGCTTTATGATGCCTATTATTTACTATTATGCAATTCAATTATGATGCCTATCTCTTGTTGCATTATATCCCACAAGGAGATATGACTCTTTTCCAAATGAGTTGGTGTTTGATGGTTAGAGAGAAATCCTTGAATGCACTATTTTACTCTGATGGGTGAAAGAGTGGCTGAAATGGGTCTGCTGGTACCATACTATTGCAGCATCAACAAAAGTAACCATTGATTAGTTGATGGAGGTTCCTAAGTGTAGTAAATCCTGAAAAAGAACAAATGAAGGTATACTTAGTACATTCAAACGTACTATCGCATACTCTATGCTTACATTATGTTACCATGTAGGAACCAGAGCTCCTATTGGTTCTTCTTATGGCTATACAGATTGTTCAAGTTAGCCTTGGGTGAATCCTCTATTCCGGAGACAATGACTATTATCTTATACTATGTTCTAAGACTATCTTTCTTTTATGTATGTATTAACTATGAGGGTGAGCCCAGTTGCTTGTCTGGACCCTTAGTCTTATCTATGTAGCAGAGATTTCGTTGGACATGTTATGTATTATGCTTGAGGTTTTTGACTCACTTAAGATATTCAAGCTATTCAAGTATAAGTCTCTCTCTCTCTCGCTCTCTCTCTCTCTCCCTCTCTCTCCTCTCTCTCTCTCCCCCCTTAGTCCCAATTTCCCTTGTTTATGTTTCTTACATTGTTTTACATTTCTTCCACGACCAAGGATGCGTAATGATATGCTATGAGGCTTGTTTGGGGTCCCTTTGGGTTCCCCATTCACCGGTTACATCTAGGCCCTAGGCTTGGGTCGTGACAACCAGTGGGTTGGTTTGAGGTTGTAGAGGGGATTTATTGGGGCCAAATCTGGTTATGGATGTTCTTGAGAAGGTTAAGATGATTAGGGAAAGGTTGAGGAAAGCACAAAGTTGCCAAAAATCCTATGCCGATGTAAGAAAAAGAGGCTTAGAATATCAAGTGGGAGATTGGTTTCTCCAGTGAAAAGTGTGGCTCGTTTTGGTAAAAAGGAGAAGTTGTGTCAAATGGTTAGTCGTTATGAGGTGATCAAGAGTATTGGAAAGGTAGCTTAGGAGTTGAAATTGCCTAGTGAAATGAATTCGGTTCATCCGGTATTCCATTTTTCTATGTTGAGAAAGTGTGCTGGTGATCCTAATGCCATTGTGCCCCTTGATGTGTGAGTGTTTTTGAAGATAACTTGACTTATGAGAAGGTTTTGGTTCAGATTTTTGACAGAAAAGTAAAGAGATTGAGGAACAAGGAAGTGGCATCCGTTAAGGTCCTTTGGAGGAACCAACAAGTCGAAAGTGCTACTTGGGAGGCTAAAGCGGATATGCAAAAGCGAAACCCTTATCTTTTGCACTCCACTCAAGCCTAACGTACTAATTCTAAGTCCTCTATGTGATATCAAGTCTTATATGTCAGCCCCTATATCATTCATGTGCATTCATATTTAAGTTGGCAAATTATGATGATTTTACACATATTTTGAGATTTCTAAAGTGATGCTTAAATGTAATGTTGCATCCATGTTGGGGCTGATTGTTCATGATTATTTTTTGCTTGTATATATCTTCTGCATTCTAGGAGGAATGTTTCCAAAGGAGAGATATTGAAATGACCCCAAAAAAAGTGCCTAAAAATATGCCTCAGAAGTGCCTGGAATCTTGTTTTCCGTATATATACAAATCCGTTGATAATTTGGAAAATCCAACTTCATATTCTTGTTTAGGGGGTCCAAATTAGGGTGAGAAGGGTCTAATGCCGATTTTATAACAACCATAGCAAAATTTGATTTTCCACAATCTCAATTTGTAAGGCGATCTACGACGGCTCTACGATGCGCCTCTGTCACAGAGTAGTGTTGATTTTGCCCAGTTTTGTTGTCTCGGTTCAAGACATTTAAGTCTTGAGCCTAAGTGTTCCCAAATGTGTTTTTACCTATACTTAGTCACATTTCACCCTCATATTATCCCAAACATTCCCTAATACTCCCCAAAACACTCCGCCATATTTTCACTCCAAAATTTAAGACTCAAAAGCCTCATCTGGAACTAAGGATTTCCTTCAATCTTCAAGCCTCCATTTTCAAACATCATCAAGAACTTCCCCACAGCTAAGGTATATGGTGTTGAACCATTGGGTCCTTTCACCCCATGGTGCCTAGGTCTCTTTTTTTACTAATATTGCATGAATTAAAGTTGATTTTACATGTGGGTCTTGTATATTAAGAAATTTAATGCATAGTGATTTTAGTTCATAAAAGTATAGTTGTTTTAGCAAAATTTGAGCTCTAAATCTTGGATCTAATGTTGGGTTTAATGAGGGGTTTTGATGTGAATGTCTTGGGGGTTTTGCAAAGTGTTGATCTATGATTTTACAACATATTTTCTTGTATGATTTCATCTCTAAATTGCATAGTCTTTTAACCCCATTACACACCTCCAAGTGTTTGATAAAATATCCGGCTAGGGTTTCTTGTGGAATCAAATGTCCATAGCTTAAGATATGATATGAATGACTATATTATGATAAAATAAGCTTATGTACAAGAGGTGCTTGCTGGACATGTTGTGTATCTATGTATGAGCTTTGACTCTTGCCTCTTGATTATGACGTTTATGCACCCCTTCCCTTAGCCCCATTTCCCATATTCTTATTCTATATGTCTTTTATATGCTTCCGCGACCAAGTATGCGTTATGACAAATGAAGAGGCTTGTTTGGGGTTCCTTCGGGTTCCCCATTTGCCATGTCATGTGTAAGCCCAAGGCTTGGGTCGTGAAAGTTTCTAAGTTGTGTTACTTATGGATATTACTTTATGAATTATGATTACAAATCATGTTGGGGTTTTATGAAATGTTGATTTGAAACACATCTTTACCTATTTCAAGTTTACACTATGAGATAATTTGTCTGTTGTGGCTACGCATGTTTTGGGCTATGAAACTATGATCTATCATGAGATTTGATGATGGATTTCAAGGTATCTTACATGAGGATTTTAGTAAGTCTTGGTGGGTTGATTTACATTAAGTTTACTCACATTACTTCACTCTTGAATTGTATCATTTTGAACTAGCATCGCAAACTCGCCAAGTGTTTGATAAAATGTCTTGACAAATATTTCTTGAGGTATTGATGAGTATTGCATGGATTATGATCAAAGTGACTATGTGATGATAGATGTTGTGTCAAATTATAGCATATTTGTTGACTAAAACATAGGATTTTGCATGTTCTTAATGCGACTTCTTATGGTTTTTATATGTTTTTTTTGTTGTTCTTGCAGAAAGTATAGGACAACATGATTTTGGAAGAAAATTACCAATTTTGAGGAAGTTTAGGACATGCGAGCCACCCTATGAGTCGTAGCCCAAGCTACGAGTCGTAGTGTTCCCTCATAGCAAGAAACGATGTTCAAAATTAGGAACTTGTAAAGTTAAGATTAGCTATACGAGGGCAACCTATGAGTTATATGTCTTACTATGACCAGCAGGAAGGGGCCTCATAGCCAAAAACAGTGTTACCAAAACTTGGACCAAGAACTGCAACTGGGGACTACAAGAAGACACTACGATTCGTAGATCAGGCCACGACTCGTAGAAATGGATCATAGCAATCAAGTCCAAAATGTCAAATGCTGACTACGAAAGCCTAATTATGTCACGGAGGTCACCCTATGAGTCGTAACTGCAAAACGGACCTGTTGCCAGCTGTATTTTCTATTTTATTTTTAGGGTCTTTTTGTAAATAGTATAAATAGTTAATGATATGATTTTTGAAAGAAGGATTCGAAACTTTACGGATTTTAAGAATGCTTTGAATATTCTTAGAGAACTTCTAAGGTTTAGTGTAGATTTTAGTATTTCAATTTGAAGACCCATTTTGGGGGATCTAAAATCACTTGCACTCAACTTCTATTAATCCAAACTTGTGGTTTGAACATATAGGTGTTTTTGTTCTTCATTGTTTTTGGGTAATCTCTCAACCATATCTTTTATATTCATTGTTTGTGATTTTGCCTTAGTCATGAGTAACTAAGCACCATAACTTGGGGCTATGGGAACTATGACAAGTTGACTTGGAATAGCCTAAATTTTGTGTATTTCTTTGATTGGTTATTTCCATGTACTGTATATTTCCTATCATTTTGAATGTTGTTTGGTGGTGACCCATACCAAACACCGCTACTATCATGATCCCGACCAAGGTAGTGATGAAAAGAAAAAAAGAAGTAGATGATAGGATACAATTGATGTGTTCTCATTTAATCAACCAAACCTGACCAATGGGAGGTTGAGTGGGACAATGGGTAATGATTAGTTGGCATGCCATGGTTGCCACCAAGCGCCGTGGCGAAATTTGGCTTTCACCTTCACAAGAGAGCTGGAAGAACCTAAGTTATCGTCCTGCATGCAATGTCTTGATTGGAGTTATGTTGTCTGGGGTAATTGAGTCAGCAAATCATTGGGAACACAATTCCCAAGTTGTCCCTCAATTTGATTGTCTTCTAGAATTCGTAGTGCAGTATTTCTATTTGTTCTTCATCTTGAATTGCAAACCCCCTCATTCTAGAGAATATAGTGATTGATTATTGAAAGAATTGTTAGTTGATCAATATAGTCAAGCCCTATATTTCCTGTGGATTCTACCCTAACCTTTTGTTAGGTTTATACTTGACTGCTACCACTTTATTTTTGGAGCGTGAACATCAAAACTTATGGTGCCATTGCCGGGGAATACGGCTAAGTTCTTGACTTGATTTCACTACTAGTTAATTCAAGTATTAAATTCTAGATTCTCTTTTATCCTACTTTTACTTTTGTTTTGTTGTTTAGTTCTGTTTATAGGTATCCAAGGTATAGTACATTAAGATAAAGATTAGACAAGCACTCATAGGCTAATAATCAAAATGGCTTAACAAAATCTCTTCATTACAGGTGATTTATTTGAATCATTATAACGATGTGTCCTATTTTATGGGCAGGAGTCTGAAGACCCTCAGGTTCATTTGCAGAACTTTACGCAAACACTGATGGGAGTGCTTGGAACACGACATCTAGCATGGAATGCCATGGCTCTTCAGACTTTACCCATGACCCTTATGTGCGAATTTACGGAGTAATGGTCTATCCTCCCATTAGATGTTTGCTTTAACTAGGAGAAGTGCAAAGACTCTTCCTCCTGAACTTTTATAAAGAGCCTAACAAGCAAGTACTATTTGATATGATTGTTAACGTTCAATGAGTTCCAGGAGAATCTTTAGGTGCAACTTGGGATAGATATAAAGAGTGTTTGGGTTAGAAGCTAAATCATGGTTTAATGGATGATGAGTAGTGGCAAGCTTCTACCGAGCACTGAGTTTCAAACAACAATTGCATGCCGACTGTACTAGTCATATCAACTGTACATGGAAAAAAACTATTAGCAATTAGCCAACTGTACTAGTCATATCAAGATCAATCGGTTTCTCCCATTAGTGTTTCAAGGAAAAGGTCTAGTAGTGCAACAAGGGATAGTGTGGTCAATTGGATCAAGCTACCACATCAACAATATGTTACAAAAAAACCTTCTAAGGTTGAGAGCATGCTTGAACAACTAATTAAGGAAATGGATAAGCTCGAGGAGATGCTTCAAGAAATTAATTTTGATGTCATCAAGGTAAATTACAAGGTTGATCAACAACAATGGCAATTCAAAAGATCAATAACCAAGTTGAGCAGGTCTCTACACAGTTAGAGCACATTCAAAAATTCCGGAGGAGAGATCATAGGAGCAGTGATAAGTGCTCACCAAATCTTAAGGAAGTCTGAATAATCAAGAAGACTATGTTGAGCCACAACATTAAACAAGGTGCTTCTTAGGAGGCAACCCAAGTATCTTTTATATTTTTGGCTTGTTTTAAGTTTATTTTGGTTGTTTGAATTGTTATATGGCAAATTAATGTTTGTTTTAAATTTTAAGACAATGAATCAGCTGTATTATTATGAAGATTGGTGTATTTTGAGTTTTTATTTGCAACTGTGAATCAAGTGCTAAAAAGTGTGAAGGAAATGGCATTTGAAACAACCTCTACGTCCAGGCCTATGAATCATAGTGCATGCTACGACTCATAGTCATGCCTGATAGAGGGGAACATTGTCTAATTAAAGTTGGCACATACATTAGGTGCCTACCTTACCATTCATAAGGTCTCATATGAGTCGTAAGTAAGGTTCATAGTGCCTAGGTATGGAGTCTAAATTTTTCTAAAGTATTGGGCCAACTACGAGAACGGGACCTATGAGTCTTAAGACACCCTACCACTCATAGTCGGGATTTCATAGCCCTAAAATACAAAATTCTTAATGTTGACCTTGTTAAGTATATAAGGGGTCAAAATTCATTTGACTCCTAATTTATCCATTTTAAAAGGTTACTTCCCCCTAAAGATTTCCCAAAACCCTTTCCTACTATTCCGATCTCACTTTATAATGACCCACATCACTTTCTGGTGAGATTTTCTGGCAGGTCCTTCTTTCTAGGGTTTTGGCTTCTCGATTTCTCTCTCAGCGCATCTATTTGCTTATCATTTTCTCAATTGGTATGTTTCCTTAGTTAAAGTTTGCACACTCATGTTATGATTTTCGTATAGTGTTGAATGATTATGTGTTTAGTGGTATTATTGAGTATACCCATGAAAAATGATGGTCTAAATGTGAGAACTACGGTTTCATCGATTAAATGTACCTAGTGTTGTTTTGAATTATGAAAATAGTGTTGTTGGATTGCTTTAATGATGGCAATCTTTCCATATCTAAATATTGATCATGTTATGAAATGGTTAAATGATTTGTGGTTGATAACGGGCTCATGGTGGGGTTGAAATTGGGGTGTTGGTGTGTGTTTAGAGTGATTGTTTGAGATACCCCTGTGTGGATTTGTTTTGAACCGCTTTCAACTCCTATTATTATGTGTTGCCATTGATAATCATGAGTTTGGGGATTGAATGTTCTTGGGTACTTCTTGAATGTGAAAGGAAAGTGGTGTTTAATTGTTTTAATCATGAATAGATCTTTGTCGGGTAAGTTTTGAATTGGGTCAACATATTTGAGTAATGGGATTATTTGTGTGCTTGAGATAGTGCTTTGTTCTTTCTTTGATGCTATTTGCATTATGAAAATTTTGTTATTTTGGTTTGTGTGGGAAGGTTACAAGCACGACAGGTGCCTTCTGTTTTCTGTTACGAAGATCCCCTACGACTCATAGGTAGTCTTAAGGGTCGTAGTGGTCCCTCGTAGGAGGCAACAGTCACCTATGGTTCCTTAACATTTACCATATGAGACCCAATTATGAATCGTAGTGTCCACTGCAAACTGTATTGAGTGGCTTGTGGGATTTGTCTTGTGCTTTAAAAGTATTTTGTTATCTATTATGACCCTAGACTATGACTCGTAGATCACCCTATCAGTCATACCTGTGCCTCGTACTTGCAAATGTGCAGTTGGTGCAATGTCAAAATTTTGGATTGTTTTACTTTTTATTCTCCTTTCTTCTTGCTTCTTTCTTTATTTCTGTTCTGAGTGTGTATGAATGTGGTGTTTGTTATGGGTTTGCAATGTAATTTTCAGATCCTATGGCTCTGAAGGATATAAAAGAAGCTATTAAAGCTTTAGATCGACGGTTGAGAGATAAGCCATCAGATGATAATCAGTCAGAAGGGTCAAACGAGGAGTTGAATGTGCACATTGACCGTTCAGCAAATAGACCTCTGACTAGATCTCAGACAGCAAGGATCCCAATGGAAGTCACTAGTCCCTCCTAGTTTGAGGAGGAGGGTAGTGAAGACGAGTCAGATAGAAGCTCATCGCACTCGGACTATAGGTCTATTGAGGCATTACATACCCAATATGAGGAGGTTGAATCACAATATCTAGTGGATCCCTGGATCATGTCCACTGACCCAGAAACACTAGATGGGGAATTCCAGGGATTGAAGCAATTTATAACAGGGTGTTGGAACCAAGAGGACAGGAAAAGCCTATCAGGAAATTTTACGAGGAGTCGAGGCTCAATGATTCAGGGCTGAGCAGGGTGCCAGACTTGGAAGTGGAGATTGATCGACATGGACAGAGGTGGTTATCACAGAGATTAGGTAAGTATGGCCCATATCTAGTTCGAGAGTTCTACGTTGCCTATGCATCTACTATTTTCAGAGATCTTCCCAAAAAGAAGAAAGCTATGGAGCAGCCCAGGTTGTGACAGTGTTATTTTGGGGTCAGTTGGTCGATATTTTCGAGTACACCATCAGGAGGCTTCAATTTGGGCCGACTTATAGGTTACTATGCTCCACCACAGAATATGATGAAAAGATCGAGAAGATGAAGTAGGCAGTGAGTGAGAAGAACGTGGACCCAAAAACTGAGCTCCTCCAGTACATAGCTAGATAGATTTGTGAGGAAGGTACTGAGCCTACATGGGTCACAAACCACGTCGATCCAATTAAGATGTCTCCTCTATCATTTCCAGATATGTTTTGGTTGTCCATTATCTGATCATACATCAGGCCTATATTCATGGATAATATGATCACTTTGGAGAGGGCTATGCTACTATCCTATATTCTAGCTAGCTATGATATAGATTAGGCCCGCGTTATGGCGGAGCAGACACACTAGTTAGCTATACAGACTCAAACCTCATTGGCTTTTCCCATCTTGATATATAGACTATGCAATGAGGCCTGAGTACGTGTCTCCATCCACTTGGTCCTACACATAGAGGCCCTGCATACCATGGATCCTAGCCTGATTAAGGCTGATGACTATCCGATGGCCTTACAGCGAGCATCTTCTCCTCCTATCCCAGATCCATTTCCTCTAGAGTCACTTACTCAAGAGTCGACTCCAGTTACTGCCAGCTCCACTCCAGTTGCACTAGAGCATCCTCTAGCTATTGATACTGAAGCGATGTCATCCTCAGATGCACCTGCACCGGCACCTTCTACTACTCAGGTTGACTCCGAAGACTATCTTCTTATGTTTACTTTTGCTTTTGATGCTTTGGTATGTAGGTTCGTGACGACGTAGATCCAGTAGAGTAGATTGATGATCCAGATCAAGCCATGGGTTTATTAGACAATCCACAAATCAGAGGAGAGAGCCAGAGCATTCACTATTGATATTGTAGATTGGAGAGTTGCTGTAGTGGATGCTCGGGTCAACGCCTTCGAGGACCAGGTCCAGAGGAGGCTTGAGGGTGTACGCCCTACCGACATGGCTGCTGGGAAGGAAGTGTTGGCCAAGTTCAAGTCCAACTTAATGAAGATGATATCATCCCCAATAGCAGTCCCAGAGATGGCACTATAGGGTGATGATATGATCGACTTATTTGATGATCGCTCGCGAGCCCATGTGAAGAGGCGTCTAGAGAGTGATAATGCAGTTGTGAGCTAGAAGAGACCTAGGATAGTTGAAGACGTGGCAGAGCTAGAGGAGCAGGTTATCGATGAGGTAGTGTGAGAGTCATTGGCTATAGAGGCGATGAGGAAGGATCAGGAGCAGCAAATAGCATAAGGAGCTGGTAGCTCAGGTACAGCTGTAACCCAGGTCACCGAGGAGGATAGTGAGCTCCAGGACCAGATGGATGCCGCTGCTTGAAAACCATGTGTTTGATACTTTTGACCCCCTTCCACCCATCCCCGTACTTATTGTTGCTTTTGGATAGTTTGTTCTCATTATTGTTTACTTAAGAGAAATTGTTTTGTTATTGCTTTTATGGTTGTTTTACTTTGGATGTTTGGCTTTTATCTATTTTTTTGGATGGTTGTTTTATCTATTTATTACTTTTATGATACTTTTTTGGATGGTTGTTTTATCTATGTTGTTGAAAAGTAATGAAAATGAGGTGATTAGTGGGGCAGGAAAGAAAGAAGAGAAAATCATATGTTGAGTGAGAGGAAAAGAAAGAAAAGTTGTCTTGAACTAAAAAGAATAGCAATTTGAGTTCGAAAATGAGGCACAACTGAGCGAGAAAAAGTAAGCACTCGGAAAAGCTTGAAAATGAAGAATAAAGGAGGACATAATGTAAATGACTGAGTTATGGTCAAAATTTTGAAAAACGTGGTTCAAGGAAGCTTTTAGCCACTAATTTCCTAAAATGCTATACCAAATCCCCATGAGCTTGCGTTACAAGCCTATAAAGTTCTAAAGTGATCCTTATCCAACTAGGTAATAGTCCGGAGTATGAGTATATGGGAAAGCCTATGGTTTTTATTGTCATGCATGAGTTTCATTTGTGAGAGTGAGAATGCTTGCATAGTCTCTGAACTTTGAATACATTTTGAGTGAGATGGAGGGACTTCTTTTCTATAAGGGCATTTTTCATGACATATTAGCATATGACTTGTTCGGTGATTGTATATTGTTGATACTCCTTCGTTTGTCATAGTTGGATTGTCAGATGCACCATTATGTCTTGGTTTGCTTGTTGGCTATTCAATTAGGTTTTGAATATTAGAATTGGGTACCTGTGTTAGAATTGAGTGATGTACATGCCATTAGGATAGTTATAAATTTCTTATTGTCTATTTAGATCGAGTTGTCGCTTGAGGACAAGCAACTGTTCCAAGAAGAGGGTGTTGATGTGTTATAAAATTACAAGACATTTGATGCCTAAGATATAGGATTTTGCATGTTTTTAATGCAAATATTTATGGTTTTTATATGTTTTTGTGTTGTTCTTGTAGAAAGTACAGGTAGGCATGATTTTCGGAGAAAATTGCAAATTTTTGAGGAAGTTCAGGATATACGAGCCACCCTATAATTTGTTGTGTGCCCTTATAGCAAGAAACAATGTTCAAAATTAGGAACTTGCAAAGTGACGATTATCTATATGAGGCCAACTTGCGATTCGTATGTCTCACTACGAACCATAGGAAGGGACCTCGTGGCCAGAAATAGTGTTGCCAAAATTTGGACCAAGAACTACAACTAGAGTCTACGAGAAGACACTATGCGTTGTAGATCAAGCCATGACTCTCAGCAACGGATCATAGCAGTCAAGTCCCAAATGTCAAGTGATGACTATGAAAGGTCGATTACAACTCGTAGGTCACCCTACGAGTCGTAACTGTGAACCATAACTACTGCAAGCTGTATTTTCTATTTTATCTTTAGGGCCTTTTTATAAATAGTATAAATAGTTAATTGATAGGGTTTTTGACTATGGATTCGACACTCTACATATTTTAGGAACACTTCGAATATTCTTAAAGAACATTTCTAGGGTTCAGTGTAGATTTTAGTATATCATTTTGAAGACCCATTTTGGGGAATTTGAAATAAGATGTACTCAACTTCTATTAATCCAAGCTTGTGATTTCAACATCTAGGTGTTGATCATGTTATGAAATGGTTATTGATGTGTGGTTGATAATTGGTTCATGACGGGGTTGAAATTGGGGTGTTGGTGTGTGTTTGGAGTGATCGTTTGAGATACTCCTGTGTGGATTTTTCAACACCTTTCAACTCCTATTATTATATGTTGGTGTTTATAATTGTGAGTTTGAGGATCAATTATTCTTTGGTATTTCTTGAATGTGAAAAGAAAGTGTTGTTTAATTGCTATGATCATAAATAGATATTGTGGGGTAAGTTTTGACTTCGGTAAACATATTTGAGTAATGGGATTGTTTGTGTGCTTGAGATAGTGCTCAATTCTTTCTTCGATGCTATTTACATTATGAAAATTTTGTTATTTACGTTTGTGCGACAAGGTTACAGCAACCACATGTGCCTTCTGTTTGCTGTTGCGAAGACCTCCTACGACTCGTAGGAAGTCCTACGGGCTGTAGTGATCCCTCGTAGTAGGCAACAGTCACCTGTGGTTCCTAAACACTTACCATATGAGACCCACCTATAAATCTTAGTGTCCACTACAAACCACAGTGTCCACTGCAAACCGTGGTGAGGGACTCGTCGGACTTTTCTTATGTTTTCAAAATGTTATGTTATCTATTACGATCCCAAGCTACGACTCATAGGTCACCATATGGGTCGTACCTATGCCTCGTACCTACAAATTTGCAACTAGTGTAGTGTTAAATTTTTTTATTGTTTTAGTTTTTATTCTCCTTTCTTCTTGCTTCTTTCTTTGTTTCTGTTCTGAGTGTGTATGAATATGGTGCTCATTATAGGTTTGCAATGTAATTTTCAGATCCAATGGCTCCGAAGGATAGAAAGGAAGCTATTAAAGCTTTGGGTTGATGGTTGAGAGATGAGCCATTGGATGATAATCAGTCAAAAGGGTCAAACTAGGAGTTGAATGTGCATATTGACCCTATAACAAATGTACCTCTGACCAGGTCTCGGACAGTAAGGATATTTATGGAAGTCACTAGTCCCTCCTAATTTGAGGAGGATGGCACTGAAGACCGATCAGATAGAAACTTATCGTACTTGGAGTCTAGGTCTATTGAAGCATCATAGACCCAACATGAGGAGGCTAAATCACAACCTCCATCAGATCCCTCAATCACATCCACCGACCCTAGAAACACTAGATGGGAAATTCAAAGGATGGAAGCAATTTATAACAAGGGGTTGGAACCAAGAGGATAGGGAAACCTATCAGGCAATTTCACGAGGAATCAAGGCTCAATGATTCAGTGTTCAGTAGGGTGCCAGACTTGGAAGCGGTGATTGACCGACATGGACTGAGGTGGTTATCACAGAGATCAGGAAAGTATGCCCCATATCTAGTTCGAGAGTTCTATGCCGCCTATGCGGCTACTATTTTCAGAGATCTTCCCAAATAGGAGAAAGCCATAGAGCAGCCCAGATTGCGAGAAGTATTAGTCCAGGGTCAGTTGGTCGATATTTCTGAGTAGACCTTCAGGAGGGTTCAATTTGGGCCTACTTACAGGTTATCATGCTCCAGGAAAGAATATGATGATTAGATCGAGAAGATGCGGCGGGCAATGAGTAAGAAGAACGTCGACCTAATAACTGAGCTCCTTCGGTGGATAGCAAGTCAGATTTGTGAGGAAGGTTCTAATACTACATGGGTCACAAATAATGCCAATCCAATCGCGATGTCTCATCTATCATTTTCTACTATGTTTTGGTGGTCCATTATCAGGTCACGGTATCAGGACTACTTTTACGGATAATGTAATCATTTTGGAGAGGGTTGTTCTGCTAGCTGGTACTTTAGCAAGCTATGACATAGATTGGGCCTGTGTTATAGTGGAGCAGATACACAAGTCAGCTATACGGACTCAGACCTCATTGGTTTTTCCTATCTTGATATATAGACTTTGCAATGAGCTGGAGTACGTGCTTTTTCCACCTAGACCTATATATAGAGGCCATGCATACCATGGACCCCAGCCTGATTAAGGCTGACGACAATCCATTGGCCTTATAGTGAGCAACTTCTCCTCCTATCCCACATCCATTTCCTCTAGAGCCATATACTTAGGAGTCAACTCTTGCTAATGCCAACTCCACTCCACTTCAACAAGATTAGCCTCCAACTATTGATACAGTGGTGATTCCATCCTTAGATACACATGCACCAACACCTTATACTATTCAGGTTGCCTCCGCAAATTATCTTCTTATGTTTGCTTTTGCTTTTGAGGCTGTGATGCATAGGTTAGTGAAGACGGAGATCCATCTGAGCAGATTGATGAGCCAAACCAAGCCATGGGTTCGTCAAACGGTCCATGATTCAGATGTTAGGGACAGAGCATTCACTATGGATATTGTAGATTGGAGAGTTGTTGCAGTGGATGCTTGGACCAGATGGATGTTGGTGCTTGAGCACCATGTGTTTGATACTTTTGATCCCCCGTCCTTATTGATGCTTTTGAATACTTTGTTCTCATTAGTGTTTTCTTTAGGCAATTTATTTTATTATT
The DNA here is from genome assembly GCA_025774065.1 of Solanum ossicruentum. Lineage (NCBI taxonomy): Eukaryota > Viridiplantae > Streptophyta > Magnoliopsida > Solanales > Solanaceae > Solanum > Solanum ossicruentum. Next base: position 39,124 of record JAOTQR010111118.1, on the reverse strand, counting down.
GCTTTTATGGTTGTTTTATTTTGGATGTTTGGCTTTTATCTAATTTGTTGGATGATTGATTTTAATTTTGGATGTTTGGCTTTTATCTAATTTGTTGGATGATTGATTTTAATTTTGTATTTTAAAGGCTTATATATATATAAACATACTTTGAGGACTACGTATCATATTTTGGTGGAGTGTAGGAAGTTATGGACTAGGGTGAAGTCCAAGTAGCCTTTAGTCCATCACTATCCTATTTTTGATCTCAAGGTTTTCTTGTCGTGTTTCTTTTTTCTTGTGGATGAGTTTATTTTCTATTGAATCAACATGTTTAAGTGTTGTAGATAATTTGTAGATATATAGTGACTATTGTCTTTTGGCATGTGAATAATCTTGAATGGTTTTAGGAATGTTTTAAAAATTTGGTACCCTCAAATTGTTTTGGGATTGTTGGTTACCATTGTAATCTTGCATATGATTGATGTGACAATGTTTGTTCTGATGAAGAGAAGGAAAATTGATGGTTGAAGCATAACCTGTGTGTGTATGTTGATTGTGTATGCTATGCCATTAGCGTGTGAGCTAATTTTTCCATATTCATGCATTTTATACTGATTCAGAACTTGCCTTGTTACTCTAAAATTTGTCTGGAGTAGTGGTTGATTAGGAAAGGATCTCATGCCTTTGTTCTTTGAGCTAGTCCACTTTTGCCTAAATGACCTACCAAATGTAATGGTTTAATCCTTGTTCCAAATGTTTAAGCTTTACTTGTACTTGTTCTTTCTTGACAGCTCGCTAGCTTAGCCTTGTTTTATGAAATACCTTGATGTTAGCCTTAGTCTATCCTTTAACATGTGAACCTTGATGGAGGCAAAGAGCCTAAGTTGAGGGTAGCTACCAAAGGTGCCCTTGATTGTGCCGGGTGAAAGAAAAAGAAAGAAAAGTTGCCTTGATGTTAAAAGAATAACAAATTAAGTTCAAAAATGAGGCACAACTGAATGAGGAAAAGAAAGCACTCGGAAAAGCTTGAAAATGAAGAATAAAGGAGGACATATTGTAAATGGCTAAGTTATTGAGGTCAAAGTATTTAAAAATGTGGTTCAAGGATAACTTTAAGTCACTACTTGCCTAAAATGCTATACCAAAGCTCCATGAGCCTGCGTTACAAGCCTATAAAGTCCAAAAGTGATCCTAATCCAACTAGATAATAGTCCGAAGTATGAGTAGATAGGCAATCCTATGGTTTTGGTTATCATGCATGAGTTTCAATTAGGAGAGTGAGGATGCTTGCATAGTCACTGAACTTGAATGCATTTTGAGTGAGATGGAGGGACTTCTTTTTTATGACTGCATTTGCATAACATGATTAGCATATGACTTGTTTGGTGATTGTAAATTGTTGATACTCCTTCGCTTGTCATAGTTGGATTGTCAGATGCATCATTACGTCTTGGTTTGCTTGGTGGCTACTCAATCAGGTTTTGAAAATGACAATTGGGTACCTAAGTTGGAATCAATTGATGTATATGCCATTAGGATAGTTGCTATGTATTTATTATCGTCTATTTAGATCGAGTTGTTGCTTGAGAACAAGCAATAATTCTAATAAGAGGGAGTTGATGTGCTATCAAATTACAACACATTTGATGCCTAAAACATAGGATTTTACATGTTTTTAATGTGACATTTTATGGTTTTATATGTTTTTTTGTTGTGCTTGCAGAAAGTATAGGTTGGCATGAGTTTTGGAGAAAATTACAGATTTTGATGAAGTTCAGGACATACGAGCTACCCTATGAGTCGTAGTGCAACCTTGTAACAAGAAACAATGTTCAAAATTAGGAAGTTGCAAAGTAAAGATCAGCTATATGAGGCTAGTGTGCGAGTCATATGTCTCATTACCAGCTGTAGGAAGGGGCCTCATAGCAAAAAATAGTGTTGCCAAAATTTGGACCAAGAACTGCAACTAGGGACTATGAGAAGATATTATAAGTCATAGATTAGGCCAAGAATCGTAGCAATGGATCATAACAGTCAAGTCCAAAATATTAAGTAATGACTATGAAATCCTAATTACAAATTGTAGGTCACCCTACGAGTTATAACTGCGAACTGTACCTGCTGCCAGCTGTATTTTCTATTTATTTTTAAAGTCTTTTTGTAAATAGTGTAAATAGTTAATGATAAGGATTTTGAAAGAAGGAGTCAACACTCTACAGATTTTAAGAAAACTTTGAATATTCTTAGAGAACTTTTCTAGGGTTTAGTGTCGATTTTAGTATTTCATTTTGAAGACCCATTTGGGGGATTTGAAATCACTTGTACTCAACTTCCATTAATCCAAGCTTGTAGTTTCAACATCTAGGTGTTTTTGTTCTTCACTGTTTTTGGCTAGTATCTTAACCATGTCTTTTATATTCATTGTTTGTGAATTTGCCTTAGTCATGAGTAGCTAAGAACCCACAACTTGAGGTTGTGAGAACCATGAGTATTTGACTTGAAATAACCTAGATTTTATGCATTTCTTTGATTGGGTATTTGCATGTATTGTCTATTTCCTATCATTTTGAATGTCGTTTGGTGGTGGCCAACACCAAATACCGCCTACTATTAGAAAAAGGAAGTAGATGATAAGATTCGATTGATGTGTTCTCATCTAATCAACCAAATCGGACCAAGAGGAGGTTGACTGGGACAATGGGTAACGGTTAGTTAGAACGCCATGGTTGCCGACCAAGCGTCATGGTGAAATTCGACCTTCACCTTCACAAGATGGCTAGAAGAACCTGAGTTATCGTTGTGCATGCAATGTCTTGATTAGAGTTATGTTTTTGGGGTAATTGAGTCAACGAATCATGGGGAACACAATTCCAAAGTTGTCCCTCAATTTGATTGTCTTCTCGCATTTTTCTATTTGCTCTTCATCTTGAATTGCAAACCCCCTCCCCCATTCTAGAGAATATAGTTCTCAATGCTTGAAATAATGTTAGTGGATTAATCTAGTCAAGCCCATATTCCTTATGGATTCGACCCTAACCCTTGGTTAGGTTTAAACTTGACTACGACCGCTTTACTATTCGAGCAAGGAAATCAATGATTAAGGGACTATATGTATGTACAAAATTCATGAATGTATCTATAGAGTTGTAAGTTGACCATACCTTGTTGGGGGTGACATGCCCAACTACTTTGTTGAGGTGGTGACATGCCTCAACCACTATTATAGGGGGTGATATTCCCATCTACCTTGTCGAGGGGTATGTACCTTGACCACTATGATGGGGTGACATGCCAATCTACCATGTTTAGGGGTATGTACCTTGACCACTATGATGTGGGTGGGGGGTGACATGCTTATTTACCTTGTTCAGGGGTATGTACCTTGACCACTATGATGGGGGGTGACATGCCATCTACCATGCGAAGGGGTATGTATCTCAATCACCTTCCAAGGGGACGACATGCCTTGGATTCCATGTAATAACTTGCTTGGTCTATGATGTTGGTCTCTTCCTACACATATAATATGTATTCTCAAGTAATATGTTCTACAAGCATGTTTACCTAAAACATTGATCATGTATGACATACTGCTATTGTACTTACCCATTGCTTACGATTATGCATTTTGACTATGTAGGCTCTGTCTTGTTGCATTACATCCTACATACTTTGTACATTCAAATGTACTAACAAATACTCTATGCCTACATGATGTTACCATGTAGGAACAGGAGCTCCTCACCATCATCCTCCACATGACTAGATTTGGCATTTTGAAGATAAGCTTTTGGTGAGTCCTCAAGATCCAGGACACTAGCTATGCTACTCTTGCTTATGTTATTTCTCTATGTTGATCTTTGATACTATGAGGGTGATCCTAAAAAGTGTCTTGGATGCCTCCCAATCTATGTTTAGAGGTGTTGTTGGAACAATTGATGTATCTATGCTTTGAGCTTTGACTCTTTATGCTTTATATATGCCAAGACTTCCCTTAGTCTCTTTTTCCCTTGTTTATATTCTTGTTGTTGTTTACTTTGGTTCCACGACCAAGGATGTCTAATTTATATCCTAAGAGTCTTGTTTAGGTCCCTTCGGATTAACATTCCTCGTGTCACATCTAGCTCTAGGCTTGGGTCATGAAAAACTTGGTATTAGAGAACTAGGTTATTAATGATCCTCGAAATCCAACACACCACGTCGATTAGAGTCTTGTTCATGGTTGTGAAGTTTACAACACCTATGAGCAGGAGGCTATGAGGCATATTAGGAAATGTTTCCCTTTTTCATGATCTATGTCATGCTTTAGGAGTATGGTAAAGCTTTTCCTACAATGAATGTTCTGTGCTATTTAAGATCATGCCTATTCCAAGAGGAAGAAGAGCCCGTACTCCCGAGGAGTAACCGGCCCCTCCCACTCCTCAAGCTCTTCATGATGGGGAATGTCCCATGAAGAGTTTCGAGATGCTATTACCCTGTTAGCCCATGCCATGACTAATCAAATCAACCAAGGGGCTCCAGACCCTCATGCTCCTACTCCGACCTCAAGGGTGAGGGATTTTACTAGAATGGACCCACCGGAGTTCCATGGGTCCAAGGTGGATGAGGATCCACAAAAATTCACTAATGAGGTGTATAAAGTATTGTTCAATATGGAGGTTAAATCGAACGAGGAAGCGGAGTTGGCGGCCTGCCAACTCAAAAAGGGTGGGTCAAATATGGTTCATGTAGTAGAAGATGGTGAAGGGGAATGGTGATGCTATCCCTTGGGAAGAATTCAAAGCGACATTTCTCAACCGGTTCTTCCCTTTTGAGCTTAGGGAGGCAAAAATGATGGAATTTATGAATCTAAAGCAAAGGTCTATGAGTGTGAGGGAGTATCTCTCAAGTTAAACCAACTCTCCTAGTACCCTCTACACATGGTTGCCGAGCCAAGGTCTAGAATGAATAAATTTGTGTCGGGCATATCTGACTTAGTCAATGAAGAATGTCATACCGCCATGTTGATAGGTGATATGAATTTGTCCCACCTCATGACATATGCCGAACAACTAGAGGGACGAAAGTTGAGAAAGAGAAGAAGTGGTAAGGCCAAGAGGGCCTATCTTGAAGGTGAATTCCAAAATTCTAAGGGTGGCTAGTTTCCTCAAGGCCCCAAGTTCCAAGGACAATGGTCTTCCAATGCTCCTAATATGGGGTTTGTGAATGATAATCAAACATCCTAAGGTGGTGGTGGTGTGATGCCTAACCCTATGTGCCAAAGATTTGGCCGCGGCCATAATGGCCTATGATTAAAGCATACTAATGCTTGTTGTGGTTGCTATGAGGTAGGCCATAAGGTGATTGATTGTCCAAGTGCACAAAACAAAGTTAGAGATGGTCGTCCATAAGTCCAAGGTGCAAATACGGGTCCAAAGGGAAGAGGAGGCCAACAAGGGGGTATCCCAAGAAAAAATAGGTTCTATGCTCTTCAATGGAGACAAGGGGAAGATGAGGCACCCGATCATCACGGTATGTTAAAGGTTTTTGATTTTGATGTGTATTCTTTGATTTACCCGGGTGCCACTCTTTCTTTTATTACTTCTTTTGTTGCCAAAAAGCTTCATGTGAGCCCCAAATTATTGTTTGAACCCTATGAAGTGTCTTCCTCCATTGGTAACTCTATTATTACTGAAAGAGTCTATAGAAATTATCCTATATTCATATTGCATAAATCTTGCCTTATGATTTTGTTGAGTTAGATATGGTGAATTTTGATGTCATTCTTTGGATGGATTGGTTGCTTGCATATTATGCTTCTATTGATAATGTGAGAAAAGTTTCAACACCTTGAAAGATAACCTTGTCTCCACTCTTATCTTGTCTATACCGGAAGGATTGGAAGGATTTGTGGTGTATTATGATGCCTCAAGAATTGGTTTGGGGTTTGCATTAAGGCAAAATGGTAAGATGATAGCATACACCTCTAGGAAACTCAAGATGCATGAGAAGAATTATCCCACCCATGATATTGAATTGGCGCCATTGCATTAGCTTTGAAAATTTGGCGTCACTACTTGAATGGGGTGCATGTTGATGTGTTTACCGATCATAAGAGTCTACAATATGTGTTCACCCAAAAAGATCTCAACTTGAGAAAAAGAATGTTGTTAGAGCTTCTCAAAAATTATGATATGAGTGTGCATTATCACCCCAACAAAGCTAATGTTGTCGCCGATGCTCTAAGTATGGTGTTCATGGGTAGCCTACCTCAAGTTGATTGTGGTGGCAAAGAGCTGCCTAGAGAGGTCCATCGGTTGGGTAGGTTGGTGGTCAGGTTGGACGAAGTGGATAATAGTGGTGTGGTAGTTGTTGATGGTTCTAAATCTTCCTTGATTGAATAGGTGAAGGCAAAGTGAGATCTTGACCCTGCCTTGTTCGTACTGAAGGCCTTGGTAAGAGATGGAAAGGTGGACGTTTTCTCCTATGGGGAAGATGGTGTCCTTAGGTACCAAGGTAGATTGTGTATGCCTAGTGTTTATGACTTGAGAAAGAAGATATTAGATGAGGCTCATAATTCTTCCTATTCTATTCACCCTGCTTTAACAAAGATGTTACAGATTTGAGGGAAATATATTGGTGGGGTGGTATGAAAAGAGAAATTACCATGTTCATATCCGGATGTCACAATTTTCAATAAGTGAAGGCCGAACATCAAAGACCAGGTGGCCTAGCCCAAGATATAGATATTCTACATGAAAGTAGGAGGAAATTAACATGAATTTTGTGTTTGGATTTCCCAAGACTAGAAAGAATTTTGACTCTATTTGTGTTGTGGTTGATAGAATGAAAAAATTCGACTCATTTCCCACCTGTCAAAACTACTTATGGTAGGGAAGATTATGCCAAATTGTACATTCATGAGTTGCTTGTATTGCATAGGGTGCCCTTGACTATTTTTTCGGATCGTGGTGCTCAATTCACTTCTCACTTTTGGAGGTCCTTCCAAAAAGGTCTTGGTACTAAGCTAAAGCTTAGCACAACCTTTCAACCTCAAACGGATGGCCAAGCTGAGAGAACTATCCAAGCTTTTGAGGATTCTTAGATCTTGTGTTTTGGAGTATAAGGATAGTTGGGATAATCATCTTCCACACATTGAATTTGCTTACAACAATAGCTACCAATCAAGCATTGCTATTGCTCCTTTTAAAACTCTTTATGGTAGGCATTGTAGATCACCAATTGGGTAGCTTGAACCGGGGAAATGGCTTTGTTAGGTCTAGATTCAGTAATGAAGGCCTTGGAGAAGTTAAGATTGATTAAGGAAAGATTGAAAACAGCCCAAAGTAGAGAAAAGTCCTATTCTGGTGTGAGGAGAAGGGATCTTGAATTTAATGTTGGTGATTGGGTCTATTTGAAGGTCTCACCCATGAAGGGTGTGGTTCGATTTTGAAAGAGGGGTAAATTGAGCCCAAGGTTTGTGGGTCATTATAGATTGTAGCGAGGGGTTGTTAAGGTGGTCTATCAGTTGGAGTTGCCCATTGATATGAATATGATTCATCCGGTTTTGCTTATATCTACATTGAGAAAGTGTGTGGGTGACCCAAGTGCTATTGTACCTATGGATGTTGTAGGTGTGGTAGAAAATAATTTAACTTATGAGGAGGTTTTGATAGAAAGTTTTGATAGACAAGTGAATAGGTTGAGAAATAAGGATGTAGCTTCCGTCAAGGTTCTTTGGAGAAATCAACAAGTTGAAAGTGACACATAGGATGACGAGACGGACATGAAAAAGTGATATCCATATTTCTTCTATTCTAATCAATCCTAAGGTACTAATTCAAGTTCCCCTATAAAATTTCAAGTCTTAAGTTTTAACCCTGATGTCATTTGCATGCATTCATGTTTATATTGATAAGTTTATGGTGATTTTTGACCCTTATGTTGAGATTTTTGAAAATGGTGTTTAATTGCATTGTTGCATTCTGCTCGGGTTAAATTCTTCATGATTACTTCTCTTATGTACGTTTCTTTGACATTCAAAGATGAATATTTCCATGGGGAGAAATTGAAATGCCCCAAAAATATGCCTCGAAAATGCCTATAATCGTAATTTCCATATATCTCTAAATTTGTGTGTTCTATCGAAAATCCAACTTCATATTTGTGGAAAATTGAGTAGGAAATAGGTGTAACTCCTTTTTTGGAGAAAACATAGTGAAAAATTATTTCTCAAATTGAATATCCAGTGGTGATCCGCAACCAGACCGCGACGCGAACTAGGAGCGAATCAGTGTATTTTGTCCTACACGATGGCTCCGCGATGTGGACCTATTGCAGAGTAGTGTTAGTTTTTCCTTCATTTTACATCTCAGCCTAAGGTAGTGGGGTCGTGGCCCAATGCCCACCCATGCGTAAATGCACCTAAACTTAGCCATTATTTCAACTGATATCACTCAAAACAATCCCAAAATCCTCTCTAACACTTAATTAAATATTTCACCCTAATTTAAGTGTCTCAAGAACAATTCTAGATCTCAAGGACTTCATTCAAGCTTCAGTTTCTCATTCAAATCTTCATTAAGGAAATCCCCAGTTTTAATATATGTGGGTTTCAATCATTGGGTCCTTTCACCCATGGTGTCCAACCTTCATTTTTTTATGAAAATTGCATATTTCTATGTTTTGTTACTTATGGTTATTACTTATCATGAATTATGATTACAAATTATGTTGGGTTTTATAAAATGTTGATTTGAAACACATGTTTACCTATTTCAAGCCTACACTATGAGATGATTTATCTATTGTGACTATTCATGTTTTGGGCTATGAAGCTGTGATCTTTCATGAGTTTTGATAATGGATCTCAAGGAATGTTACTGAGGATTGTACTAAGTGTTTGTAGGTTGATTTACATTATGTTTTCACACATTACTTCACTCTTGAACTACATGATTTTGAACTAGCATCGCACGCCCACCAATGTTTGATAAAATGTCTTGATAAGGATTTCTTAAGTTATTGATGATATATTGTATGGATTTTGATTGAAGTGACTATATGATGATTAAGGTATTGTATGTATATATGGAAGTCATGAATATATATATATATATATATATATATAGTGTTACATGTTGACCACACATTGTTGGGGGGTGACATGTCCAACCACTTTGTTGAGGAGTTGACATGCCTTATCTACTATGATGGGGGGTGATATGCCCATATACATTGTCGAGGGGTATGTACCATGACCACTATGATGGGGGATGACATGCCCATCTACCATGTTGAGGGGCATGTACCTTGACCACTATGATGTGGGTGACATGCCTATCTACCTTGTTGAGGGGTATGTACGTTGACCACTATGATGAGGGGTGACATGCCCATCTACCATATTGAGGGGTATGTACCTCAATCACTTTCCAAGGGGGTTGCATGAGTTGGACTCCAAGTGATAGATTGCTTGGTCTATGATGATGATCACATCCTATAAATGTAATCTAATTGTTAAGTTCTATGTTGTACAAGAATGTTTTACTTCAAGCATTGATCATGAATGCCATATTGCTGTTATACTTATCCATTGCTTCCAATTATCCATTTTGACTATGTTGGCTATGTCATGTTGCATTACATCCTATATACTTAGTACATTCAAATTTAGTAACGCATATTCTCTGCCTACATGTTGTTACCATGCAGGAACCAGAGCTCCTCACGATCATCCTCCACGTGGGTAGATTTGGCATCTTAAAAATAAGCTTTTAGTGAGTCCTCAAGTTCAGGGACACTATTAGGCTACATTTGCTTGTGTTATTTCTCTATGTTGATCTTTGATACTATGAGGATGAGCCTTGAAAGTGTCTTACTCCCTGACCAATGCATGTTTAGACATGTTGTTGGACTAATTGATGTATCTATGCTTTGAGCTTTGACTCTTTATGCTTTATATATGTCAAGAATTCCCTTAGTCCTTTTTCCCTTGTTTATATTCTTGTTGTTGTTTAATTTGCTTCCTCGACAAAGGATTCATAATTAATATACTAAGAGGTTGTTTGAGTCCCTTTGAGTTCCCATTTGCCGTTTCACTTCTAGGACCTAGGCTTGGGTCATGATAATTATAATGGTGGGTTGATTTGAATAATGTTAATCAATTGATTTTACTTCTCTCTTGTCTCATACTCTTGAATTGCATGTTTTTAAGTACCTGAGCATAAACCCACCATGTTTGACTAAATTTACATGAAAAGGATTTTTATGTTGATGAATAATTATTGTATGAATTACAAGACAAGCATATTATGATAAATTATGGGCTCCCAAGCATGTATTAAACTCATGAAAAGTTTCTATGATTTGCAATTAAAATGTTAAGCCCTTATCCCATATTTTTACCCTCTTGTGAGTAAATAACGTCTACATGAAGTGGTCAAGCACAATACTATTTTACCCTTATGTACCAACTCTCACTAGAAGGGGTAAATCATGTTATAATATCTACCCTTATCTGTAATGCGATGCCTACTAGAAGGGCTCAGGTCTATGCATTGTTTTGACCCACGTGTAGGGGTCAAGTATTTGAATGAGCTACTCATTCCATGTTATCATGTTATTTACATGCCATTCAAGTTAAGATTAAGTTTATGATTATTTCAAGTATTCCGTGGAGTTAGACTTAACACTGAAAGAGGCTTAAGGTGGGGGCTCAACCCAAGGGATCCTTATATAAAGTCTTGGTCTCTTAACTATGTGCCACCATAAGTTTATATTATTTCCCTAAATAGGCTTTTACTAATGGATCCACCTAGGATAAGCTACCTACATAGTGGGGTCAAGTTTGGTTTACATCGGCAAGTAGACCACTCCTTTTTATGAATTGAACATCGGGATTCCAAGTAGCAGTTCGCTTGGTCTTATATGTTGATCAGGGTCTCCTCCCATAAATGTATGATATATTATGCAAGTTTTATTACCTTCATGCACGATTTAACTTAAGCATTGTTAATACTTATCATATTAGGCTTATGTCTACTTATTACGATTATGCATCTTGATTATTATGGCTTATGATCTTTGTAGCTTTGCAACCCACATACTTAGTACATTCCAAGTATCAACACATACTTTCACCTACATAATCTCACCATGCACGGACTGGAGCTCCCATTTTTCCTCCCCCTCCTCGTGGCTAGCCGGATCTTTCAAAGATTGCTATTGGTGAGTCCTCTAATCAGGGAACAACATCCACTTTATTTTCATGCTTTGTTAAGACTTATCTTTTTTAGACATTCTTTTATCTTTTAAGGGTGAGCCCGGGAGGTATCTTGGCCCCCGTTTCACTCATACTAGAGGTGTTGTTGGATATGAAAGTTATGTATCGAGCTTGACTCTTATTATCTTTATATAATTGTGAAGACTTCCCTCAGTCCCATTTCCCTTCTATGCTGGTTGTATGTGGAAAGATGTGATGGATGTCCCATGTACCTAAATGCCCCATAGCATGAGTCATACTTACTTGCCCTTAGACTTATTTGCTATGTGATTCATGTTTATCCTCTCCCTTAGAACATCCTTATAGCGTGACTCCAGAGCCTATTTCCCTTAGAGATTATATGCTATGTGTTTATTAATCCTTTATTTCTTCTGTTAAACTAAGGATGTGCTATGTATTCTTAAGAGGTGTGTTTGGGGATTCCTTCGGGTTCCCATTCATCATGTCATATCTAGGCCCTAGGCTTGGGTCATGCCAAGCTTGGTATCAGAGCATTAGGTTTATAAAAGTTCCTCAGAAATCCAACATACCACGTCGACTATAGGCTTGTTAATGGTTTTGAAGCATGGCACGACTATGAATGTGGGGCTATAAGGTGTTTTAGGAAATGCTTCACTTCTTCATGATCTATGTCATGCCTTAGATTGAAAATAAGACTTTCTTCCCTAATGGGTCATCTTTTGCTATTTTAGATCATGCCACAACCAAGGAGAAGGGCACAAAGGGTTCTCACACCTGAGGAGGGTCTGGCTTATCCGGCCCATCCGGCTCCTCAAGCTCCCCAAGATGAAGGAGTCAATGCCAAACACCGAAACATCATATCCATGTTGGTACAAGCCGTGACCAACCTATTGAACTAAGATGCCCAAGCTCCTCATGCTCCCACCCTAGCTTCAAGAGTTAGGGATTTCACAAGGATGAACCCTCTGGAGTTCATGGCTCTAAAATGGTGCACACTCAAGAATTCATTGATGATATATACAAAGTGCTTGCTATTATGGGGGTGAGCTCGAAGGATAAGGTGGAACATGCGGCCTATCAACCTAATGGTGTTGCACAAGTGTTGTTTACTTAATGGAAACTTGAATGGAGGACTAATGATTCCATCCCATGGGAGGGATTTAAAGATGCCTTCCTCAAGAGATTCTTCCCTATTGAATTAAGAGAGGCAAAGATGATGGAATTCATTAATTTCAATCAAGGTTCCAGGAGTGTGAGGGAGTATTCTCTCAAGTTTAACAAGCTCAGTAAATATGCTCCCCACTTGATTGTGCACTCTAGGGCCAGGTTGAACAAGTTTGAGTGGCAGGTATCCAACTTATTGAATGAAGAATGTTGTAACACTATGCTTGTAAGTGATATCGACTTGTCTTAGCTTATGACTTATGTCGATCAACTTGAATAGGCGAAGCTTCGTAAGAGAAGGATTGGTGAGTCCAAGAGGGTACGGCATGATGGTGGATTTCAAGGTTCTTAGGGTTGCCATTTCCAACATCACAAATTCCAAGGCCAAGAATCCTCCAATTCTCAAAACCAAAGATTTGCTACTGATAAGGTGGTTCAAAATGGCAATGGTGGGATAAATCTTCTAAGGTGCCCAAAATGTGGAAGCAATCATGCGGGCAAATGCTTGAGGGATTTGATTGCTTGCTATGATGTGGCAGAGTGGGTTACAAGATTGTTGATTATCCCATATGCTCAAAACAAGGGTAAGGATGGTCATTTTTAAGGACAAGGTGCTCATGTTGATCAAAGGGCACAAGGAGGCCAACAAAGGGGTGTTCCAAGACACAACTAATTCTATGCCCTCCAAGGGAGGCAAGGAGTGGAGGAGGTGCCTAATGTTATTACCGATATGTTAAAGATTTATGATTATGATGTGTATGCTTTATTGGATCCGGGTGCTATGCTCTCATTCATTACTCATTTTGTTGCTAACAAGGTTCATGTGTGTCTCGAATTGTTGCATAAACCCTTTGAAGTGTCTAACCCCCGTTGGTGAGTCCATTGTTGCTAGAAGAGTCTATAGAGGTTTCCCTGTGGCTATATTGCATAAAATGTTACGTTGTAAATTGTTGAACTTGACATGGTTGATTTTGATGTCATTCTTTGGATGGATTGGTTCATGCGTATCATGCTTCTATTGATTCTAGGACTCATAAGGTTAAGTTTCAATTTTCTAATAACCCATCTTTGAGTGGGAATGTCATAATTCATCGCTCAAGGGTAGATTTATTTTTTTCTTAAGGCCCAAAAATTTATTACTAAGGGTTGCATTTATTATCTTATAATGATTTGGGATATTGAGTCTAAAGTCCCTCTTATCGAGTCAGTTCTGGTTGTCAATGAGTTTCTTGATGTCTTTCCCGATGAACTTCCTGGTGTCCCTCCTGTAAGGGAGATAGATTTTGGTACAAATTCCTCCCAGATACATAGCCCATTTCCATTCCTCCTTACCATATGGCCCTTTGGCAGATTGAAAGGAGTCAAAGGACCAATTGAAGGATTTATTGGAGAAGGGTTATATAAGGCCTAGTAAGTCACAATGGGTATACCGGTGTGTTGTAAAGAAGAAATATGGCTTTCTTAGAATGAGCATCGACTACCGATAACTCAATATGGTCATAATAAAGAACAAATATCGTTTACCAAGGACATATGAGCTCTTTGATCAACTACGAGGGGCTAGTCATTTTTCTAAGATTGCTCTATGGTCCTGGTACCACCAAACAATAAGGGTAAGGTAGTGTGACATTACTAAGATGGCTTTTTGGACTAGATTTGGGCATTTTGAATTTGTGGTGATGTCAGTTGGACTAACAAATGCACCGACAATAATTATGTATCTCATGAATAGGGTCTTTAAACCCTATCTTTACATGTATATGGTGGTCTTCATTGATGACATATTGATTTACTCTTGGAGTGAATAGGAGCATGTGAAGCATTTTAGGGTAGTGTTGCTAACGTTGAGGGATGAGAAGTTGTTTCCTAAGTTTGATAAGTGTGAAATTTTGTTGAAGGAAGTCACATTCCTAGGGTATGTAGTGTTAAGTGATGGAACCAAAATGGATCCTAATAAAATAGAAATGATAAGGAATTGTACTAGGTCGTTGACTCCAATAGATATTAGGAGTTTCTTCTGTTTAACGAGGTATTACTGGAGGTTTGTGAATGGTTTCTCCTCAGTTGCTTCCTCTTTGATGAAATTGATTCAAAAGAAGGCAAAATTTGTGTAGAATGATGAATGTGAAAGGAGTTTTCATACTTTAAAAGATAAAGTTACATCCACTCCTATTTTGGCTCTACCAGAAAGGTTAGAAGGGATTGTGGTTTATTGTGATGCTTCAAGTGTTGGTTTGGGGTGTACATTGATGCAAAGTGGTTAGGTCATAACATATGCTTCTCGATAATTAAAGGTGCATGAGCGTAGTTGTTCCATCCATTATCGTGAATTCTTAGTCGTGGTACTAGCTTTAAAAATATGGTGTGATTACTTGTGTGAGGTTCACGTTGATGTGTTCACTGACCATAAGAATTCCAATATGTATTCACACAATGGGATCTAAATTTGAGACAAATAAGGCTGTTTAAACTCTTCAAGGACTATGACATGAGTATGCAATATAATCACGACAAAGTTAATGTTGTCACCGACACTCTAAGTAGAGTGTCTATGGGAAGTATCTCTTATATTGGTGATGGAAATAAGGATTTGGCAAGAGAAGTTCACTAGTTGGCTAGGTTGGGAGTTAGTTTGAATGAATTTATAAATGGTGGTGTGGTGGTATTTGATGGTTCCAAATTTTCTTTGGTTGAAGAGGTTAAGTCTAAACAAGACCTCGACCCCGCCTTGCTAGAATTGAAAGCTTTGGTGAAGGATGGTAAGGTGGAGGTTTTCTCCTAAGGGGGAGATAGCATTCTTAGATACCAAGATAGGTTGTGTGGGCCTAGTCTTGAGGTGATACGAGACAAGATCTTGCAAGAGGCCCATAATTTGTCCTACTCTATTCATCCCGGTTCAACAAAGATATGTCTTAGAGACTTAAGGTAGGTTTATTGGTTGAGTGGTACAAAAATAGATATTGCTAATTTAGTTGTTGGTTGTCATAATTGCCAAAAAGTCAAAGCCAAATATCAATGGCTGGGTGGCCTAGCTCAATACATAGAATTTCTACATGGAAGTGAAAAGAGATCAATATGAATTTTGTTATTGGATTGCCAAAGTCTAGGAAGCATTTTAACTCTATTTGGGTTGTTATTGATAAAATAACAAAACTGACTCATTTTCTACCGGTTAAAACAACTTATGGTCTTAAGATCATGCCAAGATATATATTCAGGATTGGTCAAGTAACATGGGGTGCCATTGTCTATTATTTTGGATCATGGTGCTCAATTCATTTCTCACTTTTGGAGATCCTTTGAAAAGAGCCTTGGTACCAAAGTTAAGCTTCATACAATATTTCATCCCTACCAGATGACCAAGCCGAAAGGACAATTCAAACTTTTGAGGATATTCTTAAAGCTTTAGTTTTGAAGTTCAAAGGTAGTTGGGATGAATATCGTCCACTCATTGAGTTTGCTTAAAACAATAGCGATCACTCTAGAATTAGAATGGCTCCCTTTGGAACCATATATGGTAGATGATATAGGTCCCTAGTTGGGTTGTTTGATATGGGTGAAAAATGCTCAATTGGGACTGGATTTGGTCATGGATGCTTTGGAAAAAGTGAGGTTGGTAAGGGAGAGATTGAGATGGCTCAAAGTAGGCAAAAGCCTTACTCCGACACAAGAAAGAGAGATCTTGAGTTTGATGTTGGCGATTGGGTGTATTTGAAGGTCTTACCTATGAAGGGTGTTGTCCAACTTGGCAATAAGGGGAAGTTAAGCCCAATATTTGTCGGGCCTTATAGATTTATTAAGAGAATTGGTAAGGTTGCCTATAAATTAAAGTTGCCCATGGAGATGAGTATGGTCCATCAAGTCTTCCATGTATCTTTGTTGAGGAAGTGTGTAGGTGACCCAATTTCTATAGTGCCCTTGGATGTTTGGAAGATAACTTGACTTATAAGGAATTTTCGGTGGAAATACTTGATAGACAAGTGATGAGGTTGAGAAATAAAGATGTGGCATCTGTAAAAGTCCTTTAGAGGAATCAACAAGTTGAAAGTGCCACATGGGAAGCCAAAGCTGATGTGAAAAAAATGATACTCTCATCATTTCCATTCTGATCATGCTTGAGGTTATGCCATTTTGCTCTCTTAGAATATCCTCTCCTTGCATGCCATTTATATGAAATTCATGCATGTTTTATGTAAATTTGACGTTGCATCATAAGTGCTATTTGAAACATGGCTTAAAGATTTTAAATGGAGCATGTGTTGTATTTTGTATATAGTGCATTGGCATATGGTGCATGAATGCATTTCTTAGAGCTTGCCTTAGCATATTCGGGAATGAATGTTCTCAAGGGGGAGATAATGTAAAATCCCACTTATGGGGGTAGGAGAGATGCAAGAAATAAGATTAGAAAATTTGAACTATTGATGTTTACAAAGGGCTTTTACTTCTCGTAAGGTGGAGTACGACCGGTAAAATGGGTCTCATAGAGTGGGAATCAGAGAAAGAAAGTCTCTAAAGTTTGGAAAAGGGCCATCAGACAAAAACCCATCTACGGCCACAAGAACTATCTACGAGTTGTAGATCCTGTCGTAGAGGGAGGATCAAAGGAGAGGCGGTCTCTGAAAGTCGATCAGACAAAACCCATCTATCGCCTGTAGAATGTTCTACAGCCCATAGATGGGGCCTCATAGACTCATCCGACTAGAATTTTAATAGGAGTAAAATTGACCTTTTCCTCTTTCTCTGAGTCCAAACTACATCATTTTAACCCCATCTATGTCCCTTATCTGTATATACAACCCTAATTTGTCCTATACCCTCCTGAAATCCCTAAGTCTGTAAAATCTCTCAAACACTCTCAAGTTTCCTCAAGGCTTCAAGCAAGAAGGTGCAAGCTAGGGTTTCAAATTTCTCATCATTTTCCAAGATAATTTTGTCCCCTATCGCCAAGGTATGTGGGTTTGATTGTAGGAATCTTCCTTCCCATAATCCCAACCAATCTTCTTATCAAATTACATGGATATATGGATTATTTTATGGGTATTTATGAACTCTTGCTCATGATGATATCATTATGTATTATACGCAAGATTTCTATTTGGGTTCGTCAAACAATGATGATTTATGCCAAAATATTGTTGGGCTTTGACTGTGACTAATTTTTATTATGCTAAGTTATGTTCTCAATGATGCCATGAAAAGCTATAAAGGAACTTATGGGTTGTATTTGGTTTCTGTGATACTCAAAAGAAGGGTTTTAGTATTATAATGTTGGGTTGATTTGAATAACTTTAAATGAGTTGATTTTACTTTTCTCTGATCTCCTACTCTTGAATTACGTGATATTAAGTACATGAGCATAAACCCACCATGTTTGATTAAATTTACATGACAAGGATTTTTATGTTGATGAATGATTATTGTATGAATTACAAGATAAGCATGTTATGATGAATTATGGGTTCCCAAGCATATACTAAACTCTTGAAAAGTTTCTATGATTTACAAGTGAAATGTTGAGCCCTTATTCTATATTTTTATCCTCTTGGGAGTAAATAATGTCCACATGAAGGGGTTAAGCGTAATACTATTTTTACCCTCATGTACCAACTCTTACTAGAAGGGGTCAAGCCTACGCATTGTTTAACCTCTAGTACAAGGTATAAAACACGTGAATGGGTCAAGTATTTAAATAAGCTACTCATGTCATGTTATCATGTTATTTACAAGTCATTCAGGTTATGATAAAGTTTATGATTGTTTTATATATTCTGTGGGATTAGACTTAGCTCTGAAAGAGGCTTAAGGTGGGGCTCGATCTAAGGGGACTTTATATAATTTCTTGGTCTCTTAACTTTGTGCCATCATAGGTTTATATTATTTCCCTAAATGGGCTTTTACTAGTGGATCCATCTAGGATAAGTTACTCACTATGTGGGGTCAAGTTTTGTTTACCTTGACAAGTAGACGATTCTTTCATTCGTTGTAGAGTGAACATTGAGATTCTATGTAGTAGCTCGCTTCTTCTTATATGTCGGTTAGGCTCTCCTCCCACATATGTATGATATGTTATGCAAGTTTGATTAGCTTCATGCATGATTTAACTTAAGTATTTATTATACATGTAATATTGAGTTTATGTCTATTGATTACGATTATGCATCTTGATTATCATGGCTTATGATCTTTGTTGCATTGCACCTTATATACTTAGTACATTCTAAGTACTAATGCATACTTTTTCCTACATGATCTCACCATCTAGGGACCAAAGCTCCTATTAATCCTCTTCCTCCATGTGGCCAGCCAGATCGTTCGAAGATTGCTATTGGTGAGTCCTCCACTACGGGGATAACATCCACTTTTAAGCTTTGTTAAAACTTATATATTTTATACCTTCTTTTATCTTTTGAGGGTGAGCCCCGGAGGTGCCTTGGCCCCCGTTCCACTTATTCTAGAGTTTTTATTGGGTAAGGAAGTTATGTATCAAGCTTATTTCTTATTATTTTTATGTAATTGTGAAGACTTCTATTAGTCCCATTTCCCTTACATGCTTGTTGTATATAGATCGATATGATGAATGTCCCAAGTCCCTAAACGCCCAATAGCGTGAGATACTTACTGGCATCTTAGATTTATTTGCTATGTGATTCATGTTTATCCTCTCTTCTAGAATATCCCCATAGCATGAGTCTAAAGCCTCGTTCCCCTTAGTGATTATGTGCTATGTGTTTATTGATCCTTTATTTCTTCCGCAAAACCAAGGATGTTCTATGTATGCTTAAGAGGCTTTTTTTAGGATCCTCTCGGGTTCCCATTTGTCGTGTCACTTCTAGGACTTAGGCTTGGGTCGTGAAAATAGTGGTTGCTAAACACATATGATTGGAGATGTTGAAAGCTTGCTTTTACTCAAAGCACTTCAAGGTGGAGGCATTTTGTTTAGTAATAGAAAAAAGGTCTATATTCTTTATGTTGATAGGAATGGAAAATGTCTATTATGTGAATGGACTAAAATTCAAACTTTTGAATGTATCTCAAATTTGTGACAAAGGAAAGAAGTGAAATTTCACTCAAAAAATTGAATTGTCACTAATCTAGATTCACAAGAAGTGGTTCTTATGGCAAAAAGAGTAAAGAAAATGTATGCACCTGATCTGGATTCTATGTAGGGAAATGATCTAACTTGTCTTAGTGCTCAAAATGAGAATGTAGAACTTTGGCACAAACAATTTTGTCATGTCAGTTCATCGTTGGTGAATAAACTTGCTTTAAGCGACTTGGTCCATGGGCTACTAAAAGTGAATATAGCAGAAGATAAAGTTTGTGAGGCATGTATTAAAGGACAGAAAACCAGATCCATTTCAAGAAAAAGAAGCGGGTCAACATTACCAAACCACTAGAGTTGATTCATATGGATTTATAAGGGCCATGAATATTCAAAGTAGAGGAGGAAATAAGTATATTTTGATGGTCATGGATGATTATTCAAGGTTTACTTGGACTATGTCCTTGAGGTCCAAGGATAAAGCCTATGATGAATTTGTGATCCTTCCTTAGATGATACAAACAAAGTTCAACTGTAAATTAACAGGGATCAGGTCCAACTATAGAACTGAGTTTGAAAATACAAGGATGGATACCTTCTGTGTAGAAAATGGAATTCATCACAACTTTTAAGCTCCAAAAACTCCTCAGTGGAATGATGTGGTAAAGAGGATGACCAGAACCTTGGTGGATATTGCCAGAGCACTACTAATTGATTTTGGACTTTTGAATAATTGTATGTCTAAGGCTGTAAATATTGCATGCTATGTGACAAACAAGTGCTTAATCAGGTTAATTCTTAACAAAACACCTTATAAGCTGCTCAATAGCAGAAAGCCTAAAGTAAGTTACTTAAGGGCTTTTAGTTGCAAATGCTTTGTTCTCAACAATAGCAAGGAAGACCTGGGGAAGTTTGACGCAAGAAGTGATGAAGGTGTTTTTGTTGACTATTCCAGTTCCAACAAGGCCCATGAATCCTCCACAAAAGGACATAGTGCATTAAGGAAAGTGTCCATATGATTTTTGATGAGTCTGGTGAACTTGATAAATTGAAAGACCAAGATGATATTAAATTTGAAAAATTGTTGTAGTTCCATAGGGATGGTGACAATGCTGATCAAAATGGAGATGGCAACTATAAGCACACTAACTTTGATTTTGATGTTACAGTCGATGCAGGTGTGCCTCATGGGGACCTAGTCCTGTACCAGTTACTGATAATGAACAAAGTACTGTTGAACAACCTGATGCTGCTAATTGGGTGAAATCCATGCAAGAAGAGTTGCACTAGTTTGAAAGAAGCAAAGTTTGGCACCTAGTCCCTAAGCCATCCAATAGAATAATTATTTGAACTAGGTAGGTCTTCAAGAACAAGCTGGATGAACATGGAACAATTGTTTGTGACAAGTCAAGGCTGATAGTTCAAGGCTACAACCAAGAAGAAGGAATTGATTATGACGAGACTTGCGCCAGTTGCAAGAATAGAAGCTATCAAGATTCTCATAGGTTTTGCAATGTTCACGGTCTTCAAGCTCTATCAAATGGATGTCCAGAGTCCTTTCTTGAATGACTGTAAAATATGGAAGTGTTTATTAAACAACCTTTTGATTTTGAAGATGTTGATCATTCCAACCATGCTTTCATATCGGACAAGTCCTTGTATGGGCTGAAACAGGCACTCAGAGCATGGTATGAAAGTTTGTCTACGTTTCCTCCGGGAAATGGTTTCAAAAGAGGCAACATAGCTAACATATTATTTTTGAAGACAAGAGGAAGGAACCTGCTCATCATACAAGTCTATGTTGATGATATCATTTTTGTTGCTACTTTTGAATCTATCTCTGTAGAATTCTCAAAGCTAATGAGGAGTGAATTTTGTAATAACCCTAATAGGTTAAATGAGTTTCTTTTTTATTTTTCAAATTAAACAATATCCGGAAGGAACCTCAACTACCCCAAAAAAGTATATTAATAGGTTGTTTAAGAAGTTTCAAATGGAGGATGCAAAGCCTATTGACACTCCTATGGGAATAAATTTCAAACTAGATGATGATGAACCTAGTTCTAGAGTTAATGAAACTATGTATCGAGGTATCATAGGATCATTACTAAACTTGACTTTAAGTATACCAAATATTGTATTTAGTATAGGAATGCTTGTTATGTTTCAAGTAAAGTTTAGGAGTCCCACTTGAAGGCAGCTAAAAGAACCTTGAGGTAGTTGCAAAAACATGGGACTTGGTCCTATACTATTGTATAGGTGATTCTTTTGAGTTGATTAGATATGCTAATGATGATTATGTTAGATATCAAGTAGATAGAAAGAGCACTTCTACAATGGCTCACTTCATTGGATCATGTCTTACATCTTTGGGAACCAAGAAACAAAATTATGTTGCTCTTTCAAATGTTGATGTTGAATATGTATTTACTTCCTCTTGCTATGCTCAATTGCTTTGAATAAACTTGCAACTAAAAGGTTTTAGTGTCATAACACATACTATACCATTATTGTGTGACAACACAATTTCTTTGAAGATGTAAATGAATCCTGTCCATCACAAAAAGATAAAGCACATTGACGTGAGATATCACTTCCTTAAGAACAACGTTGAAAAAGGAAACGTTTACATCCAATTTTGCAACACTAAAGATTAAATTGTAGACATCTTTACAGAAACTTTGAATAGAGTGGAGTTTGGGAAAAATAGGTTGAAGCTGGGAATGTTAAAGCTGGAATGAGCTCTTGGTATTTTGATGCAAATCAATTTCTTTTTGGCTATGATTACAAGGACAAGTATTATTTTATATTTGTAATACTTTCTATAGTAAAGACAACTTTTGTACTTTTTTTTATAGGTATACATTCATTAGTTATTTAATCAAGATAGTAAAAATACAGAAAATAGTTTTGAGCATAACATTTGAAAATTTAGAGGGACCTAGTCCTCTCTTGAAGGTTAGCACTCTGTTCATTACATTTTATTTGTAATTGAGAACCATGAATACTATTCGGTGTCAACTCGAACTCCAGAGGAACAACCTATCAATGTTGTGCTCCAGGATGCTATCACTATGCTACCCCAAGTTGTGGCCAACCAAGGGGCCAAAAACCCTCATGCTACTTCTTAGCCTCCAATTCTTTATAGCCCAAATTGTTGCATGAGTCTATAAAGAATAGATATCCTCTTCCAAGAATTGATGATTTATTTGACCAATTGCAAAGGGCTAGCGTCTTCTCTAAGATTGATCTTCGGTCCGAGTATCATCAAGTGAGGGAGAGGGCGTGTGATATTCCCAAGATGGCCTTCCAGACTAGATGTAGACATTATGCATTTGTGGTGATGTCTTTTGGGTTGCCCAATGCACTAGTCATCTTCATAAACCTAATGAATAGGGTCTTCAAACCCTACATTGATTGCTTTATTATGGTTTTCATTGATGATATTTTGATCTACTCACATAGTAGGGAGGAGCATATGGGTCATTTAAGGGTTTCGTTAGAAGGATTGAGGGAGGAGAAATTGTATGTCAAGTATGAAAAGTGTGAATTTTGGTTGAAGGAGGTTATGTTCTTAGGTTATGTGGTTTCGGGGGATGGTTTTAAGGTTGATCATAAGAAGATCGATGTGATTAGAAATTGGCCTAGAACATTTACCCCATCGGACATTTGGAGTTTCTTAGGCCTAACGGGTTATTACAGAAGGCTGGTGAATGGGTTCTCTTCCATTTCTTCCCCTATGACAAAATTGACTCAAAAGAAGGTTAAGTTTGCGTGGACCGATGAGTATCAAAGGAGCTTCCAAACATTAAAATATAAGCTTGTGTTTGCCCTTATATTATCAATATCGGATGAGCTTTAGGGATTTGTTGTATATTGTGATGCTTCTAGAGTTGGGTTGGGATGTGTGCTAATGAAAATTGGTAAGGTGATAGCATGTGCTTCTAGGCAACTCAAAGTGCATGAAAGGAGTTACCCTACCCATGAATTTGAATTAGCTGTCATGGTATTTGTATTAAACATTTGGCGTCATTATTTGTTTGGGGTGCATGTTGATGTGTTCATTAATCATAAGGGCCTCCAATATGTTTTCACTCAAAAAGATCTCAACTTGAGAAAAAGGAGGTGGCTTGAACTTCTTAAGGAGTATAACATGAGTATGCATTATCATCCCGATAAGGCTAATATTGTGGCGGATGCTTTTCGGTGTCTATGGGTAGCCTAGCTCATGTTGATTGTGGTGATAAGGAGATGGATAAGGAGGTGCATCGATTGGCTAGATTGGGGGTTAGATTGGAAGAAGTGGGTAATGGTGTTTTTGTTGTTGATGGTTCTAAGTCTTCCTTGGTTGATGTGGTGATAGCATAACAAGATCTCGATTCCTTTTTGCTTGAATCGAAGTCCTTGGTGAAAGAGGGCAAAGTTGAGGTTTTCTCCCAAGGGGGAGATGGTGCCCTTAGATACCAAGGTAGGTTGTGTGTGCCTTGTGTTGATGGTTTGAGGGAGAAAATCCTTGATGAAGCCCATAATTCTTCTTATTCTATCCATCCCAGTTCCACCAAAATGTATAGAGACTTGAGGGATGTGTATTGGTAGGGAGGCATAAAGAGGGACATTGCCAAATTCATTTTCGGTTGCCATAGTTGTCAACAAGTCAAGGGAGAACATCAAAGGAAGGGAGGCCTAACCCAAGACATAGAGATTCCTACTTGAAAATGGGAGGTGATTAATATAGATTTTGTGGTTGGATTGCCCAATAATAGGAAGGGTTTTGATTCTATATGGGTGGTGGTTGATAGGATGATGCAATTGGCTTACTTTCTACTGGTTAGGATTACATATGTGGATGAAGAGTATGCAAGGTTGTACATCCATGAGTTAGTGAGGTTGTATGGGGTTCCTTTGTCCATCATATCTGATCGTGGTCCTCAATTTACTTCACACTTTTGGAGGTCTTTTCAAAGGGGTCTTGGTACAAGAGTTCACCTTAGTACGACCTTTCATCCTCAAATGGATGGCCAAGATGAAGAACCATCCAAACACTTGAGGATATGCTAAGTGCTTGTGTCTTGGAGCTTAAGGGTATTTGGGATGACCATCTTCCATTGATTGAGGTCGCCAACAATAATAGGTGTAACTCTAGCATCGGTATGGTTCCTTTTGAGGCTCTTTATGGTAGACACTGTAGATCACCGGTTGGTTGGTTTGAGGTTGGAGAGGTGGCTTTATTGGGACCGAATCTAGTTATACAGGCTCTTGAGAAGGGTAGGATGAAGGTTGAAAACAGCCAAAAATCATCACAAATCCGATGCCGATGTGAGAAGAAGGGACTATGAATTCAAAGTGGTTGATTGGGTCTATTTAAAAGTTTCTCCAATGAAAGGTATGGTCCATTTTGGTGAAAAGAGGAAGTTGAATCCAAGATATGTTGGTCCTTATGATGTGATAAAGAGGTTGGCAAGGTATCTTATGAGTTGAAGTTGCCTAGTGAAATGAATTTGGTTCATTCGGAGTTCCATGTCTCTATGTTGAGAAAATGCTTTGGTGATCCTAATACTATTGTGCCTCTTGATGTTGTGGGTGCTGTTGAGGGTAACTTGACTTATAAGGAGGTTTCGATTCAAATTTTGGATAGGAAAGTGAAGAGGTTGAGGAACAAGGAGGTGACATCCGTTAAGGTTCTTTGGAGAACCAACAAGTCGAAAGTGCTACATAGGAAGCCGGAGTAAACATACAAAAATGGTATCCTCATCTTTTCCACTCCACTCAAGCCTAAGGTACTAACTCTAAGTCCTCTATGTGATTTCATGTCTTATATTTCATCCCCTATATCATTTATATGCATCTAAGTTTAAGTTGTCAAATTTATGATGATTTTACACTTATGTTGAGATTTTTAAAATGTTCTTTTCAATGTAATGTTGCATTCTTGTTGGGGATGATTTGTTCATGACCACTCTTGTCTTGTATGTTTCTTTTACATTTAGACACGAATATTCCCGAGGGGGAGATATTGAAACGACCCAAAAGTGCTCGAAAATGTTCCTCAGAAGTGCCTGGAATTTTAAATTCCTTATATCTTAAAATCCGTTCATTATTTTGAAAATCCAACTTCATATTCTTGTTCAGAGGGTCATATTTATGGGAGAAGGGTCAATCCCCAATTTTAGAGCAATTGTAGCAAAATTCAAAAATTTAAAGAATGCAAATTCCAATGGTAAATCCGCGTCGCTTCCGTGATGTGCCACAATACAAAAAGTGGCCTATTTTTTTTACTCGGTCCAAGATTTCTAAGTCCTGAGCCTAAGTGTTATCAAATGTGTTTTTACATATACTTAGCCATATTTCATCCTCATATCATCCTAAACATTCTAGAATACTCAAACACTTATCCATACTTTTCACTCCAAAATTCAAGTCTCAAAACCTCTTCCGGATCTAAGGATTTCCTTCAAGCTGAAAATCTCCATTTTCAATCTTCATCAAGAGTTTCTCCATAGCTGAGGTATGTGGGTTTCAACCATTGGGTCCTACCACACATGGTGCCCTAATCTCCTTTTTACTCAATTTATATGATCTAAAGTTAATTTTACAAATGGGTTTACTAATATGAACATATCTATGAACTATGTTAAAGCAATGTAAGGTTGTTACTGTTTTACTATATTTTCAGCTGTAAATCTTGGATCTATTGTAAGATTTGATAAGGGGTTTTGATGTATATTGCTTGGGGTATTGCAGGGTGTTGATTGATGGTTTTACAATTGAGTTTCCTGTATGATTTCATCTCTATATTTAATGGTTTTATACTACCATTTCACACCCGCCAAGTGTTTGATAAAATGTCCGTAATGGTTTCTTGAGGAATTGAAGATCCAAAGCATGAGATATGATATGATTGGTGTTATGATGATGAAAAAAGATTATGTATATGACATTCTATATAAAGTGATGCATTAGACCATGCCCGATCCGGGCGGACTATGAGCCTGAATTACCTTATTAAAGGGGGGGGGGTCAGCACCTTGATAGCCAATCAAGGGGCTAGTGCCTTAACCTAGACGGGAGTTTGTACTCATCAACCATGTGAGGAGTTTGTACTTTGTCACCAGGGTGATAGGGTGAGATTACCATCAACCATGTGAGGGGTTTGTACCATACCACCAGGGTAATGGGGTGAGATCATCATCAACCTACCAAGGGGTTTGTACTTTGGAAATCTTGTTTGGTCTCCTACACATATGATATCCTATATAAGCATGAGTTACTTAAGCATGTCTTACTTAAGCATTGATCATACATGTCATATTGCTATATTATGCCTATTGCCTATTATTATGCATTTTCATGATGATGCCTATCTGTTGTTGCAATGCATCCCACATACTTACATTCAAACGTACTAATGCATACTCTTTCCTACATGATATCACCATGCAGGAACCGGAGCCCAAGTTGATCATCCTGCTCCTACATGTGGCTAGTTCAGTACTACTCAAGGTAGTTGGTGAGACCTCCATTTCGTGACGTTTATCTATGTTTCTCTTATTATTTATTGAGGCACTCTTCTTTATGTTCTGTATTGACTATGAGAATGAGCTTAGTTACTTTGTCTTGGCCGCTTCTCGTCTCCATGTTGTAAAGTGTTTGTTGGACATGTTATGTATCTACGATATGATCTTTGACTCTTTGTCTCTTGATTATGATGTTATGCAAGTTTACCCCTTAGTCCGTTTGCCCTTATTATCACGTTTTTATGTCTTTTATATGCTTTCACGACCAATGATGTGTAATGATAAGTTAAGAGAGTTTCTTGGGGTTCCTTCGGGTTCCCTATTCGCCGTGTGACGTCTAGGCCTTAGGCTTGGGTCATCACAAAGAGGGTATAGGACTTATTGTCACACAATTTGAACAAGTAAATCTCAGGTATAGGAAATTAGGACTCAAGCTATAGATATAGGGAACACGGGACTTGCCATCAAACAACCATCACACGAATTTCTAAGGGGTGGGTTCATATGACTCAAGCAATGGAGTAGAGACCTAGAAATTTCATCATCTTATCATCACTTCATAACAACATCAACATAAGATAATACATAAGCATATCTTTCACAAGCATCAACATACCAAGCTCGTACATAAAGCTTGATGACATCAAACAATGCCTCTAATTCACAGTAAGGATGGGGATCATGCTCGTACAAAAGTCTTGCTTTCCATGATATGAGTTTATTAATAAAATTCTATAATGCCATTATGAGAGTTGATGATTTATATAGATGAATCTCATGATTTTCATATCTAAGGTTTTGAAAGATGAGTTGGGCTGTTTTAAGAGTGGTTTTGATTGATGAACTTCACCATATTATTGGATAATACTCTTTCATTGCATGATCTCTCTAAGTTCACTTGCATAAACCTACTAATTGTTATGTTTCTATGTTACCCACTGAGTTTTAAGTTAAGTTCCTATGTGATGGTTGGCCCTAAAACATGTTATGAAAGTTTATGAATGTCATGAAAGTTATAGGCATTCTATGAAGTCCTTTAGTGATGTTTAAGATGGACCCTCAATGTGAAAAGAGAATTCTCACTTGGGTGGAATCTTATGTTAATTAGATACTCCTATAAAGTTAAAGTTATGTTTTGAAGTTTATACATGATTATGATATAAGCATTTTGTGGGACCTGACTTAGCATCAAATGGGGCATTAAGGTGATTTTTAATAAGGGAACTTTAGTAGCAACCTCTTGTCTCATTATCTATGTGTCACCGTTTGGAGACCTTGTAGGCTTAGGCTACTTGATCCATAATAGCAAAGTTAAAGCTAGGATATACATGCATAAGTTTATGGAGTTCCACCTAACAAGTGGTCACTTTGTGCCAATGCTGGGGATTATGTTGGATTCCATGCAGTAGCTCACATGGTCTTAAATGTTGGTTATGGTTTCCTCCCACAAAGTTATTTATATGATGATTATGTTACTTCAAAGCATGTTTTCACATAATGCATTGATCATTTATTCTATATCGAGCTATAATCCATGAATATGACTACACAAGTTTTGAATGATGGCATTATAGCTTCAAGCATGATGCCATTGCAATTTCATGAATCATAACATTACAATTTCATGAATGATAACATTACAATTTCATGTGTTGCATTTGCATCTCACATACTTAGTGAATTCCAAAGTACTAAAGCATATTTTCTCTACATGACATCACCATATAGGACCGACATACCTCCTACTCTAGCATATTGCTATACTTTGGATGTTCATGACTAGTTTGATTGATGAGTCGTCTAGTTGGGGGACTACACCTCCCTCTTTCATGCTTATTGTACTTTGAGACTTTTACTTTCTATGTTACTCATTTTGACACTTATACTTAATGGTGAGCTTTAGACAAGTCTTCACCCCTACAAAGTCTTTGTTTTAGCTAGTATGTTTTGATAAAGATGTCAAAGCTCATGTTACTTTCCTTTTCAAATCTTTATGATGAATGTCGCTTAGTCCCATTTCCTATTTTTAATTTCCTCTTATTCATGTTCCAAATACCTATGAATGCTTAATGAATGCCAAGAGGTTTGAGTGAGGTGCGTTTGAGTCTCTCATTTGTCGTGTTATGACAAGATGCTAGGCTTGGGTCGTGATAAAATTGGTATTAAAGCATATAGTTTTAAGAATGTTCCTCAGATATTCATTATATTGAACCAAATAGAGTTTTGTTCATGGTTTTTAATCACATCACAATCATGAATGAGAATCTATAGGTGTTTAGCGAACTTTCCCTTCTTCATGAATCATGTCGTGCCTTTAGAAGTTGTCTAAGGTTTTCCTTACTCTAATGATTTTCTCTTCTCGATTTTCTAGATCATATCGTCGAGGAGAGCTCCTCCACCGAGGGACGTAAATAAGGATTAATCATCTCCCTTTCAACAAAAAGAGGGAGTCTCTTATGTGGAATTTCATTCCGAATTCACTAAATTTGCCAAGTCTTGGACAACCAAGCCAATCTAAAGGTTCCTTCCTCCTATCTACCTACATCAACAACTAGGATCTAGGAATTCATGAGAATGAACTCGCTCAAGTATCATAGTTCTAAGGTTGATCAGGATCTGATAGAGTTCATTTAGGAGGCCTATCAGATTATGGCTATCATGGGTGTGCCATTAGAAGAAAAGGCCGAGCTTGTGGCCTATCAAGTTTAAGGAATAGCCAAAGTTTGGTATTTCCAACGGGTGGAAAAAAGAGGTAACAAAGTAGGCCCAATTGCATAGGAAGAGCTTAAGAATACTCTATTGGATTGTTTCTTTCTGTTGAAGCTAAGGGAGGCCAAGATGCAAGAGTTTATCAAATTAAAGCGAGGAAACATGAGTGTGAGAGAATACTCCCTCAAGATCACAAAAGCTTTTAAAATATGCACCATTCATTGTTGCCGACTAAGGACTAGAATGAGCAAGTTCATTTTAGGAGTGTCAAGTTGATTCCCAAAGAATGTGAAAAGTGCCATGCTTTTGAAATAGATGGACATATCCTACTTCATGACGTATGCAGAGCAAATAAAGGAGGAAAAGTTGAGGGAGCACTTTAGGGAGTCCACTAGGGCTCGAGTTTAAAACGGTGGATTCACTCAGCAAAGAGTTGGGGGACATGGCAAGTATAAAGGTGGCCAAAAGAAAATGGTCCAAGGTTCAACCAATGCTCCTCCAGCAAGGTTCAAAAAGGAGAAAAGGGATAATCCCAAGTCACCAAGAGGTTCGAGTGCTCAAGATTCCCTAAATTGTGCTAAGTGATGTAGGTCCCACAAAGGGGAACAACTAGCTGATTCTAATGCATGCTTTAAGTGTGGAAAACTCCGCCATTATGCTAGGGAGCATAGGATTGGCAGTTCTAAGCCTCAAGGCCAAGGTGGTCAAGCTCTAGGAGGTGCTCCAAAGGCTACTAATACATTGAAAGTTTATGATTTTGATATGTGTGCATTGTTAAATCTGAGAGCCAATTCATCTTTTGTAACTCCTTTCCATGCAAATAGATTCAATGTATATCCCAAAGTATTAGTTGAGCCTTTTGAAGTTTGTAATCTCATAGGTGAATCGATTGTGGAAAAATGATTCTATGGAAGTTGTCCCATTCTATCTTGCGTATAGTTGTCTCTTGTGATTTAGTGGAATTTTCTATGGTTAATTTTGATTTAGTACTTAGGATGGATTGATTGCATGCCTCTTATGACACAATAGAGTGTCAAACTAATAGAGTCAAATACCTATTCCTAAATGATCGCATTCTTGAGTGGAAGGGTAGTAGTTTGGTTTATAAGGGTTGATTTATTTCCTAACTTAAAGCATACAAGATGATTTCCAAGGGGGTATTGTCTATCACCTATTAAGGGTTAAGGATATCACATTCTAAGTTCCATCTCTTGAGTTAGTCCCCATTGTCAATGAATTCCCCTATGTTTTTGTAACAATCCAAGCCTATAGCCTAGCTTCGACATGGTGAATGGGGAACTCGAAGGTTTCCAAAACAAGCCTCATAGCATACATAAGCACATCCTTGGATACGAATCATAATTCAATGGTCATCAAATAGTACTAAGGAAATTATGGACTTGGGACACATTCTAAGAGTAAAAAGGTAAGGAATTACCACCATTCAATCACAACAAGTAAATTTAAGGGAAGGGAACATAGGACACAATTTATGGGAAGTGGGGACATAGGAAATTCACCACCTTGCCAATAACATCACAAGCAATGGCATACATGATACATGGACTAAGGGAAAGTCTCCATAGATTAAAAAAAATCATTGTATAATTCATACATACCATGCCATCCAACAATACCACTAG
This sequence comes from Solanum ossicruentum, assembly GCA_025774065.1. Classification (NCBI taxonomy): domain Eukaryota; kingdom Viridiplantae; phylum Streptophyta; class Magnoliopsida; order Solanales; family Solanaceae; genus Solanum; species Solanum ossicruentum. The sequence goes on along the minus strand of JAOTQR010111118.1, from coordinate 7,843 downwards.
TCATAGATGGAACGGTGACAAAGACATGTCACGGGCTCACCCTCAAAAATAAAGTAGCAAAATCAAAAATATCTTAACATAAACAATCTAGATAGAAAATGGATATCGCCCATGAACTAGATGACTTACAAAAACCAAAGATCTTCACAAGTTGATCTAGACATGAGGAGATAGATGAGGAAGAGCTCCAATTCTTACATGGTTAGATCAGATGGGCAAAAGTATATGTTAGTACTTTGATTGAAGTAAGTATGCGGGATACAATGCTACAAGGAAGTGATACTTCAATATAATCAAGATACGTAAGCATAACAAGCGCAATAAACTCAATACAAAGTGAATTATCAATGTTTTATAAAAGCATGCATAGAAAGGACAAATATAATGTCATAACACATGGTATATACATATGTGGGAGGAGACCTTAACCGATATTAAAACCATGAGAGCTACTACATAGAACTTTGATGTTTCCCCCACACCAGAAATGTAGTAACCTACTTGCCAAGGTAGATAATACCTCACCTTATGGGATCCTACCCATTTAGAAGAGTTCTTTAAATGTACCTTGCCGAATGCTACACATTTCGATGAATCATGCAACATATCTATGTGGATCTTTTAGTTAATCATAGACCTATGGTGGCAACATATGTAAGGGACAATGAATATCCATCAAGGTCCTCTCAATGATAAGAAAACATCCGGTGGAATACATAAAGCTTAAGCATAATCATAACATGTGGAAGCTTGTAAGGCATAATATCTTAATAGGATTAGTTCATTAAAACCATAACCACATCAAGTGAGCATTCCCATTGACAAAACGGTGCATCAGAGTATCATCAACAGGGCATTACAATCTTATATAATTTTCATAGAATTTCCATATATTTATAACATACTTGTTAACTCTTAATTATTCATAATATTTATAACTTCATAACATGTGGTAAAACCTTTCATCAACATAAAAGGCTTCATCATATAGTCTTAGTTTTAAAACATGATGGGTTTATGCATAGGGACTTAAAATCATGAAATTCAAGAATAATGTGCATTAATGAGGTAAAACATGATACTTGTAACCATTCAAAACAACCCACCATAGTCATTGATAATTCCCTAGTCAGGGCATCATCAAAATCATCTGATAAACCATAAATCTTCATATCATTTCATTGTATCTTAGCATACATACCTTAAATATCATAAAGTATTTCATAATATTAATCTTTGAAAGGAGTTCACGAATTTTAAATCAATAATTTATAATTTTCAACATGAATCATGCACATAAAGAGGAATGGGAAGTACCCATGATGAAAGATGTCTTGAAATTAAATGATTGAGTTGAAAAGGGTTTTGGACTCCATGGGTGGAAGGACCCACGGGTGAAGATGCCCACATACCTTAATGGTCTTGAGAAAGAATAGAGAAACTTGAAGAATCTTGTGACTCACCTTGAAGAGTGTCCGTTAATGGAGAAGTCTTGAGACCATAGAATTTAGGAAGAATTTGGAAGAGAAGTCTTGGGAAGTTTTGAAAGGAAATTTAGAGTTTTCATGTGTATAATAGGTCCAAAATGAGAGAAATTTTCATGATTCACATTTATAAGTCTTCAAGGACTTTTCCCAATTGCCCTTACTTAAATCTTGAATTTTGCAAAAAAATTTCTACTATAATGGACCACCAGCATGATGCAAACTTGTTCTAGCATAGAACATTTTCATGCAAAGTTCTATTTGTCCTGATTTACCCTGGGATGGGTTATATAACTGTTTTAGATAAATGAAGCCTCTTCATGATGGGATGAGATTTCGAATGCCTATAGAAAGTGCAAAAATTTGTGTTAAATTATTCTCGATATAGTCGACCTAAAAATTGAACAAGACCATTTTTCCACGTGATTTGGGCCCTAATCAGGAATCTGGCCTTGGATTTACTTAAGAAAATATAAATGATGCATTATGCAACGCATCTATCATTAGGGAATTCTAAAGTACTTTGAGAGTTGTTATAATATCTCCCTTTAGAAACATTCATCCTAAAATATTATGGTAACATGCTTGAGAAGAGTAACTAAACAATTTTCAGCAATTTCTATTAGTGGATAGATATCACATCAATCTCAAAAAAATTGATTCATCTCTTGCACTTTCAAATGAACCTAAAAGTCTTCCATTAACTTATTCATCCCTCTTTACTAAGCTAAAGAATCTCATAGGACCTTATATATTGTTGTTCCTTCTTTGAGATTCTTCGAAACCACAAAAACTCAACTTCTCTCTTAGAATTCTTGTAGGCCAATTCTGTGTTTCTTTTATTTTTTTTTTTAAAAAAATTGTCTTAGCCTTTGAACTTAATTAGGATATGCTACTAGCATTGAATAACAATATTTTCATGTGCTGTGAGTGAAGTTCTTATCTCTTCTTCACAAAACTCCTTTGTCGAAGCAAACTAAAACTACCCTATTTCTTCTTAAAACCCCAGTCTAAGGAGTTGTCTGAAATCCTTTAAAATAACTCCTCCCAATATCCACTTCACAATGACTTTGTACAACCTTTCCTCTTTTAGGTATGGTATGACACTAACTTTCAACCTCAACCTGGTTCTCCCTCAAATTTCTCCTCTGATTTGTATTTAGAGGGTGATTTGCTGAGGATAAAAGGGGTGAATCAATTCTTGTAGCGAGTGAAGAACATGTGGTGAGGAGTTTATCGAAGTTGATGGAGGGTTTGCATGCTCTTTTTCCTGATGAAGATGTTAAGGCAGTGATGAACTTAGAACTAAACCAAACTCCAAAATCAGTTTCTATTAAAGAGACTTTTCAGATAATCGATACTACCTTTAAGGATGAAGATGAAAGAGATAATCTTTCCCTCTCATGGAAAATTAGGAGAAAAATGGTGCCTACTTCTAAAAAGGGGAAAGAAAAGGTGATTGGTGAGTCAAAACTCGAAAGGCGCTAGTATCATACTAGAGGGTTAGGAAACAAGTTGTTAAATGATGCAATAAAGGAGAATAGGGTTTGCACATCTGTTAGAAGAAAGTTGAGAAAAAGAAATATTGTGAAGGGCTAGGTTCTTAAGACTGATGTGGTATATGTGTTTGAAGAGGCTACTAAAAACAAAAGAAAAAAGAAAAGTGTCAGTTGATAAGGAAATAAAGAAAGCAAAGAAAGATGTTATTGAAGAACCAATTGCTAAGTCTTGCGAAGGACCAGGTTCATATGAAAAAGTTTAAAAAGAATTGAGAAGAGAGGAAAGAGTTGAAGTGTTGTGAACCTAAAATATTCTCAGTGGTAGAGTGTTTGATTCTAAGGTGTTGCCTAAGTCAGGGATGTGTTACCTTGTAGATGTTGTAGAGAACTTCTTTTTGTGGGGTTTGTTCCATAGTTGTATGAATCCCAAGTGAGAAACTTTTACTGCAATGTTGTGATTAAAGATGATGGTAGTTTAGATACTAAAGTTGGTTAAAAACATGTTTTGAATGAGGAAACTTTATGTAATGTTTTGAAGGTGCTGAGGGAAGGGATCAGGTCAGCAAATGAAAGACATGTTCTAAAAGTTTTATGGAAGCATGTGGGAAGATGCTTAACCTGACACCTCTAGTGTTCCAAAGAAATTTTTGAAAGGAGGTTATCATCTTTTCTTTGAATTTTTGAACAAGGTTCTGTTACCTCATTCAGAGAAGAGGACAGTGATATAGGCCAATGATTTGTTTCTTATGAAGAACCTAAGCAAGTTAGAACCAATTAATCTCCCTGCCATAATCTTGGAACGTAGGAACAATATTCTGACAGTGAATTAAGACAAGCATTAGTTAGGGTATGGTTATTTATAGATCAAAGTGTTTTGACACTTTAGATTTCCTTTGGATGCTGGATCAAGAGGTACAGTCATGTAGACCTTCTCATTGAGCATTCTGATGGAGTGTGACTATATAAAGGGAAGGGCAGTGAAGCTAACTAGAAGGTCTGAGCTACTAGCAGAGAAACAGAGGCTGAGATAGGAGAGTGAAACTATGATAGCTCTAGTTAGTGCTACAAATGATGAAATAGCCCTCTGGAAGGCTAACCTGACTATAGCACAAACTAAGGGACCTGATTTTTATGAAGTGGAGAGTTTAAGGAAAAGAATGATGATATTTATACTAAAGTGGCCATACTCAAGGACCTACTACTTGACCATCACCTAGAGTCTAATGCCATGCTCATTTTGCTATCAGGTCCTTAACCAAAACCCTCCTCTTCATCCTTAGTTTCAATGTTTTCTTTTTAGGTGTGATGTTAGCTCTTTTTTGCATGGCCTATGTAAAAAATGTTTGCGTTATAGTTTTGATGAAATATTCTTTTCATGTTTTCTCTCTTTATCTATGCTTATTCTTATCAAAAATGATTATATTATCTTTTGACTTCTTAATATGTTGTTGTTTTGTATCACTCCTTGGTTTATTGTTATTTTTTTTATGATGCCAAAAGGGGGAGAAATGATATTTCTTTCAGAAACAATGCTTTTAGAACCAATGAAATGCACTGATATATTGGTGACAAAGGTAACTAATAAGGGGACCTAGTACCTAGTTGGTGAAGAGAGTTTATTGATAGGAGGAACAAGTGATGTGCTAAAGAATGTTGAATGTGATGAAAGTCATTCCTAGAGAATGTTATAGGTTTGACATCATCAAAAAGAGCAAAAATAATATTATAATGATTTTAAGGAATAATAGGAACTGGTAATAGATGAGGGTCAAATCCCATATGTGTTGTGAACCTGAAAGCAACACTCGACAAATAGTACACAGTACACCTGTAAGTTTATTATTCATTGGTGCACGTCATCTTGCTCTATAAAAATTATCTAACTAATAGGATTGCTGCAAATATTGCTAATGTTGGGGATATATATCTAGCATTTCTTGAAGAGAAATCAATAGAGTTTTTACATACATTGAGTGAGTTTTCTTGATAAGGCTCTCAAGTAGGACACTTAGCAAAATCAAAGTTGCATTTTACTTTATGTACTTTATTGTGCTAAAATAGTGCTTGCATCTTGTGAGTTGATTCCTAATCTATAAAGGAATCTAATTTTTAAGCAATATTTTTTCTCTACATTGCTAAGGTTAGGTATGGTTAGTGTGTAAGTCTAAGTATTCTAGAGTTAGTCGATTTAGTAGGTAGCAGAATAGCTACATAGTTGGCTCATCCTATTCTACAATTATCGAAGTAAGGGGAAAGGCACCTAGAGTTAGGTTCCTTGGTTGAAAGAGTTTGTTATCTAAAGCTTCGTTCCCTTAAAGGTTAATGGAGTTTGGTTGAAATACTGTGATGATAGGTTGCAGTTTTCTCCTTTCTTGAGCAAGGGGGCTTCAACATAAAACAACTTGTCTTGTTTTAGTTTGCTATTTTTACTGTTCTAGCTATTTCTATTTTTCCATGACTCAAATCTAGGGCCTATGAAATACCCCAAAAATGTGCTTAAGAATGCCCATAATCGTAATTTTCATATATCTCAAGATCCATGTGTGATATCAAAAATTTGACTTCATATTCTTTATCAAGGAGCAAAAGTGAGTGGGAAATGGGTATAACTCGGATTTTAGAAGACCCATAGCACAAAATAATTTTTGCGAATTTTCGATTTGTAGAGAGAATCCATGCCCAGGCCGTATCGCGGCCTAGGCGTGGAGCAGTGTAAATTCCTACTCCCGTTTGGTCCACGTCGTTAAATAGACGCAGACCAGTACAATATTTTCCTTAGTTTTTCTTATGCGCCCAAGGGCATTGGTGTCATTGCCCCATGCCCACTTCAGCATGAAATCACCCTTACTTAGGCATTTTTTAACTCTATATCACTTAAAATCCTCTCTCAAACCTCTCTAATTCTGTATCAATTCTCTCATTCAAATCTAAGGCTCTCAAGCTCAACTTTGGAACTAAGGATTCATTTCAAGCTCTAAGACTACTTCAACTTCATCTCAAGAAAACCCATGTTTATTGTATGTGGGTTTCATCTATTGGGTTCTTTAACCCATGGAGCCTAATCTTACTTTTTATTAAAACTGCATGATTTCAAGTTGTATTACTTATAGGTATGTCTTATTATGAAATATGAACATGAATTATCTTGGGGTTTTATCAGTGTATTGTTGATTATGCATGAGTTTCTATATTAGCTTACACTATGAGTTAATCATTGACTTTTGAGACTATACATGTTTTGAGCTATGAAACTATGATCTATTATGAGTTTTGATGATGGATTTCACCCTACATGAGGGTTTTACTACTTGTTGGTGGGTTGATTTACATTGAGATTAGTCATCTTATTTTACTCTTGAATGGAATGATATTGAAAAAGTAACATGAACCCACCAAGTGTTTGATATAATGACATGACAAGAATTTTCAAGTTATTATTGATCTATCACTTGATTTATAAGTCAAGTGACTTCTTGATGATTAAGGGATTTCAAACATGTATTGAATTCATGAAAAGTATCTATGATTTTACAAGTATTAAATTAAGCCCTATTTCAAGATTTTTACCTCTTGCGAGCCATTCATGTTAAAGCAAGGGTTCATGTATGATTATGATCTACTCTTATGTTCATATTAGGCTAACTACTAGAAGTCAAGCATGTTTATGAGCTACTCAAGTCATGTTCTTGCAAGCTATTCATGTTATTATTAAAGTATGATTATTTCAAGTATTCTGTGGGATTTGACTTAGCACTGATTGAGGCTTAAGATGGGGGCTCGAGTCAAGTGTCCTTACATAAAGCCTTTAGTCTCTAAACTATGTGCCACCATAGGATATGATTATTACCCTTGCTATACTAGTGGATCCATCTAGTTTATGTTATCATATTTGATTTGCCTTGGCATGTAGATCACACTTTGCTGGGGTTGGTCATGCCTAGTCACTTGAACCGAGGGGGTGTTAGGCCTTTGAGTCCAAGTTGTAACTGCTTGGTCTATGTTAGTTGAGGTCACTTCAATGTCATGACCCGAGCCTTGGGCCTAGACATGACACAGCGAATGAGGAACCCGAAGGGACACCAAACAAGCCTCTTAGCATATCATTACACATCCTTGGTCGTGGAAGCATTTAAACATCAATAAGAGAGTATAAAATAAGGATAAAAGGGGCTAAGGAAATCTTTCATAACTTGAAAACATATAAAGTTCAAGAGAGTTAGAGCTGACAGCATCATTACGTAACTTGTCCAACAACACCCCTACACTTAGAATTGAGTGGGAGCCAAGCCATGTTTCCAGCTCGCTCTCATAGACAAAAGCATACAATAAAACAAAGAGAGTCTTTGCATAAAATAAGGTCAAAACATATCATCCTCAGAGTTGAGGACTCACCTAACTTTCTTCAAAGATAGTATTAGTCACGTGGAGGAGGAAGATGATCAAGTGGAGCTACAATCCCTACATGGTAACATTACGTTAGCATATAGTATGCATTAGTACTTTCGAATGTACTAAGTATGTAGGATGTAATGCAACAAGAGATTTACAACATAAGAAAAATTCGTAAATATAGGCGATGAATGAACATATTAATAATATGGCATACATAAGTGATGTTGGAAGTAAAACATACTTATATAGAACATATTACATGTGTAGGAAGAGACCATCATATAGAGACCAAGGCCTACCATCCCCTTGGCGAGGTGATTGAGGTACAAAACCCCCAACATAGTTGGATGGGCCTACCACTCATCGAGCGAGGCAATTGAGGTACAAACCCCCCAACCTAGGTATGCAACCCCACCCCGCCCCCCCCCCCCCCCCCCCCCACCCCCCCGCCCCCCCCCCCCCCACCAC
>JAOTQR010111110.1:0-25290 GCA_025774065.1 Solanum ossicruentum | reverse complement strand
TTTTTGCCTAAATTACCTACCAAATGAACTAGTGAATCCCTTGTTCCAAATGTTTGAGCTTCTCATGTACTCATTCTTTCTTAACACCTTGCTAAACTTACTGATATGCTGTCAAAATACAACACATTTGGTGCCTGAAACAAGGGATTTTGTTAGTTCTTAAAATGACTTTTTATTGTTTTGATGTGTTTTGTGTTAATCTTGCAGAAAAGTTAGATTAACATGATTTTGAAGAAAAGTTGCAGATTTTTCTGAAGCATAGGCCTTAGAGTCCACCTACGAGTCGTAGCTCAGGCTACGAGTCATAGTGTGGTGTTGTAGCAAGAATTAGAGACCAAAATTTAGAAATCTGCTTAGTGGAGGTCACCCTTATGAGGCCATCATATGAGTCGTAAGCCTCACTATGACTCGTATAGGTGGTTTCGTAGCAAAAATCAGAGAGCTAAAATATTGGACCAAAAACTGAAGGCCAAGACTACGAGAGGAATATATGAGTTGTAGTTCAAGCAATGACTCGTACCTTTAGGTCATACTAGTTTAGTCCAAGATGCCAAGAACCTGATATGAGACCCCGACTATGACTCATAGGTCATCCTACGAGTTGTAGTTGCAAGATTTATCAACTGCCAGTTGTCTTTTTTGTGTAAATTCTAAGGTTATTTTTTAAATACTATATATAGTTTAAGTTCAGTTTTGAGAAGGAGTTTGCCCAGTAGACAATAGAGAATCACATTTTGAATCTTTTCTTAGTTTTTTAGAGTAGTTTATTGTTCTCTCTTGGAAAACCCATTTTGGGGATTGCAAATCTTGCCTTGTACTCATTGTTGATCAATCAAGCTTGTGGGTTTGTAACTTGTGGTTCCTATTTTCTTCAATGGTATTGGTAAAACTCTCAACTATATCTATTATTTGCATTATTGTGTGTTTTGCCTTAGCCATGAGTAGCTAAGCACCCACAACTTGGGGTTGTAGGAACCATGGGTAGTTGACTTGAGATGACCTAGGTTTCTTGCATTTCCATCATTGGGGTTTTGCATGTATTATCTATTTCCCCTTATTTTTATTGTTGTTTGGTGGTGGCCAACACCAAACTCTGCCTACTATCACGATCCCGACCAAGGTAGTGATAAATAAAAAAATGGAAGTAGATGACAGAATTTGATTGATGTGTTTTCGTCTAATCAACCGAGTCTGACCAAGGGGAGGGACAATAGGTAATGCTTAGTTGGGATGCTATGGTTGCCGACCAAGCTCTATGGTGAAATTCGACCTTCACCTTCACAAGAGGGCTGGAAGAACCTAAGTTACCGTCCTGCATGCAAATCACCAATCGTAGTTATTCTATCTAGGGTAATCAAGTTGACGAACCATGGGGAACACAATTCCCAAGTTATCCCCAAAATTGAGTGTTTCCTCATATTATAGTTAATGGTAGTTTTATTTTGTTTTTGAATCACAAAACACCCCCATTTAGAGATTGTAGTCATAAATACTAGAAATGATTAGTGGTGAAGTCTTGTAGTCAAGCCCTCTATTCCTTGTGGATTTGACCCTTACCTCTATTAGGTTAATTGCTGACAATGACCGCTTTCTTATTGGAGCGTGAACATCATCACTTACCTCATTTGATGAAATACCTTAATATTGACCCTGCTCTGTCCTTGAACATGTGAACCTTGATTGAGGCTAAAAACCTAAGTTGAGGGTGGCTACATTGGTTGTCCTGGTTGGAGGCATAGATATTGTATACTTCATCTTAGGCTAAAAGCCTAAGTTGAGGGTGGCCCTTATTGTGGTAAAGTAACAAAAATGTGGAAGTTAGTTAGGGTGAAAAGCAAGAAAGTAAATAATCATAAGGGTGAAGAAAAAGAAAGGAAAGAGTGCCTTGAGTTGAAAAGATTAGCAAAAATGAGGTCAAAATGGAGGCACAGATGAAAAGTGAAAGAAAAAGCCTGGGAAAAGCTTGAAATGGGGGAATAAGAGAGGATTTAGTGAAATTAGATAGATTGCGAAGGTAAAAATGTTGGTATGCATGGTTCAAGGATTGGTTTTAGTCACTAACTTCCAAAATGCCATACCGAAGCCCCCTGAACCTATGTTACAAGCTTTTAAGTCCTAAAATGATCCAAATGCACTTGGTCGCCAAGCCAAAAGATGAGTATAGAGGTAGGCTTATGGTGTTAGTCATTGTGCATGAATTTAGATTATAAGAGTGAGAATGTTTCCTTAGTCCCTGAATTCTGAATGTTTTTGAGTGAGTATAAGGGACTTCTTTCTAGTGAGGGAATTTGCACTACTTGAGTAACATATGACTAAACCAGTTGTTGTGGACGGTTGATACTCCTTAGCTTATCATAATTGGATTGCTAGGTATGTCATTGTGTTCTTGTTTTGCTTAACAACTTTGAAATCCTATTTTGAAAATGGTAGTGGGGTACCTAAATTAGAGGAGTTAATGTAAATGCCATTAGTATTGTTGATATATATTTCTCTTTGTCTGCATAGATTGAGTTGTCGCTTGAGGACAACAAACAATTCTAAGTTGAGGGTGTTGATGTGCTGTCAAAATACAACACATTTGGTGCCTGAAACAAGGGATTTTGTGAGTTCTTAAAGTGACTTTTCATGGTTTTGATGTGTTTTTGTGTTGATCTTGCTGAAAAGTTAGGTTGGAATAATTTTGAAGAAAAGTTGTAAATTTTGCTGAAGCATAGGCCATACGAGTCCATCTACAGTCGTAGCTCAACTTATAAGTCGTAGGGTGTCATAGAAAGAAACAGACACCAAAAATTAGAAATCAGCCAAGTAAAGGCCGCTCCTACGAGGACACCCTACGAGTTGTAAGACACACTGCGACTCGTATAGGTGGACTTGTAGCAAGAACTATAAAACCAAAATGTTAGACCAAAAACTAAACAACAAGACTATGAGACGAACATACAAGTCATAGCCTAAGCAACGATTCGTACTAGTGGGTCATACTAGTTTAGTCCAAGATGCCAAGAACCTGATATGAGACCCTAATTACGACTCATAGGTTACCCTACGAGTCATATCTATGAGGTCTACCAACTACTAGTTGTCTTTTGTGCATAAATTTTAGGGTTTATTTGTACACACTATAAATACTTTAAGTTAGGTTTTCATTTGATATCAGACATCTTGTAGACTTAGAGAATTGCGCTTGGATATTCTCTCAAGAATATCTTAGGGTTTCACCTTAGTTTATTATATTTTCTTGGAAAACCCATTTTGGAGATTGCAAATCTTGTGCTATACACTTTGGATATCTGTCAAGCTTGTAGGTTTGCAACTTGTTGTGTCTTCACTTTTCATTGTGTTGGTAAAACTCTCAACTATGTCTATTATTTGCATTTTTGTGTGTTTTTCCTTAGCCATGAGTGGCTAAACACCTACAACTTGGGGTTGTGGGAACCATGGGTAGTTGACTTGAGATGACCTAGGTTTCTTGCATTTCTATGATTGGGGTCTTTCATGTATTGTCTATTTCTCTTCATTATTATTGTTGTTTGGTAGTGGCCAACACCAAACCCTGCCTACGACCATGATCCCGACCAAGGTAGTGAGGAATAGGAAAAGGGAAGTAGATGACATAATTTGATTGATGTGTTCTAGTCTAATCAACCAAGCTTGACCAAGAGGAGGGTGACTGGGACAATAGGTAACGATTAGTTGGCACGCCATGGTTGCCGACTAAGCACCATGGTGAAATTCGACCTTCACCTTCACAAGAGGGATGAAAGAACCTAAGTTATCGTCCTGCATGCAAATCACCAATTGTAGTTATGTTATCTAGGTTAATCGAGTTGACGAACCAGGGGGAACACAATTCCCAAGTTGTTCCCAAAATTGAGTGTTTCCTCGCTTTATAGTTAGCGTTTGTCTTATTTTGCTTTTAAATCACAATCCCCCCTTATTTAGAGATTTTATTTATTGATACTTGCAATTATTAGTAGTGAAGTCTTGTAGTCAAGCCCTGTATTCCCTATGGATTCGACCCTAACCTTCGGTTAGGTTAATTACTAACAACAACTGCTTTCTTATTGGAGAGTGAACATCAGATGTCATCAAGGTTATAACATGGAATAAAATGTAGACCCTACATTAAGAAAAGGGGAGGCTACTTGCCAAGGCAGACTCTTTCATGGTATATTCATTCATTCAATATTAGGAGCTAAATATGGATCCACTAGCCTAGCCTATAAGGTAATTATGGTGGCACATAGTGTTAGGTAAGAGGTTTTTACTAGGATTCCTTGGGTGGATGAACATAACGTCCACTAGACCAAACCCTACCTCAAACCTTCTTAGTACTAAGTCAAATCCCATTGAATAATAAAATAATATACAATAGTTAGTCTTATAGCCTTGAGTCATAAAAATAATTGTTCATTAACTTTAAAGTTAGAACATCAACATAATATAAGTAGCTTATTAAAACCTTAGTGATTCATTCATGTCATAAGCCAAGCCTAGGGCCTAGACGTGACACGGCGAATGGGACCCCGAAGGGACCCAAACAAGCCTTTTAGCATATCATTTACACATCCTTGGTTGCGGAAGCAATTAAACAACAACAAGAAAGTAAAACAAGGATAAGGGACTAAGGGAAGTCTTTAGATAACCATAAACAAATAAGAGTTAGGAACGTAGCATAATAGCATCACTTGTCTAGCAACACCTCTAAACATAGACTTGAGCAGAGACCAAGACACTTTTCGGGCTCACCCTCATAGTATCAAGAGTTCAACATAAGGAAATAACATAAGCAAGAGTAGTATAGCTAGTATCCCCGAACTTGATGACTCACCAAAGCTTATCTTCAAGATGACCAACTAGCTATGAGGAGAATGATCATAAAGGGCCCCGGTTCCTACACGGTAACATCATGTAGGCATTGAGTATGCATTAATACGTTTGAATGTATTAAGTATGTAGGATACAATGAAACAAGAGATAGACCGTATAATCAAAATGCATATATATAAGCAATGGGTAAGTATAATAGCAATATGGCATGCATGATCAATGCTTGAAGTAAAACATGCTTATATAGAACATATTACATGTGTAGGAAAAGACTATCATTATAGAACAAGCAACTAGTAATTGGAATCCAAGGCATATCACCCCTTTGGAAGGTGATTGAGGCATCTACCCCTCAATTGGTAGTACGGGCATAGCACCCCCCGACAAGGTGGCCAAGGTATATAACCCTAAACATGGTAGTATAGGCATAGCACCCCGACAAGGTGGCCAAGGTTTATACCCCTCAATATGGTAGTATGAGCATAGCACCCTCGACAAGGTGGCCAAGGTATATACCCCTCAACGTGGTAGTATGGGCATAACACACCCTAACTAGGCAATTGAGGCATAACACGCCCTCAACAAGGTGTGGTCTACTTGCAACACTATGGATACTTTTCAAGAATTCAACACATATATACATTCGTTTCATCATCATAAAGTCACTTAACTAATAAGCATGCAACAAAACTTCAATAACTCAAGAATCCTTAACTGGACATTTTATCAAACACTTGGCGGATGTATAATGCTAGTTCAAATTCATGCAATTCAAGAGTTAAATCATGTGAGAAAACTAATATAAATCAACCTGCCAATAATTGGTAATATCATTATGCAAGATACATTGAAATCTCTCATCAAATCTCATAATAGATTATAGATTCATAGCTCAAAACATGCTAAGACAATCAATATTTCATGAAACTCCAACATAGTTCATAATCAAAATCATAATAGGAAATAACCATAGATAAATCTACTTGAAAATATGCAATTTACTTTAAAGGAAGGTTGGGCACCATGGATCAAAGGATCCAATGGTTTAAACCCACATACCTCAACTTTGGAGATTTCCTTGATGAAGATTTGAATGAGAATTTGAAGCTTGAATGAAATTCTTGAGATCTGGAATGAGTTTGGGACACTTTATTTTGGATGAAATATTTGGCTAAGTGTTAGATAGGGTTTTGGGGAATGTCTTGAATGATATGGGGTTGAAAAATGACTAAGTATAGGTGTGTTTACACATAGGAAGGCTTTGTCCCAAGACCCCAAATCCTTAGGCCGAAATAAGAAAATTGACAACAAAATACACTGCTTCGCGAAGGCTCACAAGAAATTGAAATTTTTGGAAAACAAAATTTTGCTATAGTTGCTCTAAAATTTGGGTTATACCCATTTCCCATTCAATATTTTCCCTGATCATGAATATGAAGTCAGATTTTCGATATCACGAACGAATTTTGAGATATATGGAAATTATGATTATGTCCATTTCTAAGGCACATTTCGGACACTTTTTGAGGTGTTTCAATATCTCCTTCTTGGGAACATTCGACCCCGAATGTCAAAGAAATGTACATAAGAGAAGTAATCAAGATAATTTCATCCTAACACATGAATGCAACAACTACAATAATACATCATTTCAAAAATCTCAAAATAAGTGTCAAAATCACCATAAACTTGCCAACATAGACATGAATGCATGCAAACTCCATAAGGCCTGAAACTTAAGACTTCAAATCATGTAGGGGACTTAAATTAGAACCTTAAGCTTTAGTGGAGGGAAGAGATAGGGATATTCCTTTTGCATGTCTGCCTCAGCTTCCCATGTAGCACTCTCATCTTGTTGGTTTCTCTGAAGAACCTTGACGGAAGCAACATCCTTCTTTCTTAATCTCTTCACTTGTCTATCCAAAATTTCTATCGGGACCTCTTCATAAGTCAAATAATCTTCAACCATACCCACAACATCTAAAGGCACAATAGCACTTGGGTCACCCACACACTTCCTCAACATACACGCATGGAAGACCAGATGAACCATAATCATATCATTGGGAAACTCCAACTCATAGGCTACCTTGCCAATCCTCCTCAACACTCTATAAGGAACCATAAATCTTGGACTCAATTTACCCTTCTTACCAAAATGAATCACACCCTTCATGGGTGAGACCTTCAAATAGACCCAATCTCCAACCTTAAATTCATGATCCCTTCTCCTCACATCGAATAGGACTTTTGTTGACTTTGGGCTATTTTCAACCTTTCCCTTATTATCCTCACCTTCTCCATGGCCTCCATAACCAAGTCCGGGTTAACAAAGCCATCTCCCCCACCTTAGGCAATCCAACTGGAGGCCTACAATGTCTAACATAGAGAGCCTCAAAAGGAGCCATACCAATACTTGAATGATAGCTATTATTGTAAACAAACTCAATGAGTGGAAGATGTTTATCCGCAACTACCGTTAAACTCCAAAGCATAAGCTCTAAGCATATCCTCAAAAGTTTGGATATTTCTTTCAGCTTGACCATTCGTTTGAGGCTGAAAGGCTGTATTAAGCTTAACCTTGCTACCAAGACCTCTTTGGAAGGACCTCCAAAAGTGAGAAGTAAATTGAGAACCATGATCCAATATGATAGACAATGGCACCCCATTCAACCTAACCAACCCATGAATGTACAACCTAGCATAATCTTCAGCACCATAAGTAGTCTTAGCCGATATGAAATGAGACGACTTTGTCATTTTATCAATCACAACCAAATAGAGTCATATGACTTTCTGGTCCTAGGAAACCCAACCATAAAATTCATGTTAATATCCTCCCACTTCCAAGTAGGAATCTCTATATCTTGGGCTAGGCCACCTAGAATTAGATGCTCGACTTTCACTTATTGGCAATTACCACACCCGGATACAAACTTAGCAATGTCTCTCTTCATGCCACCCCACCAATACACATCTCTCAAATCTCTATACATTTTTGTAGAACCAGGGTGAATACAACAGGAAGAATTATGAACTCATCAAGAATCTTCTTTCTCAAGTCATCAATACTAGGCACACACAACCTACCTTGGTACCTAAGTGCACCATCTCCCCCTTGGGAGAGAACTTCCAGCTTACCATCTCTCACCAAGGCCTTCAACTCTAATAAGATGGGGTCAAGATCTTTCTTTGCCTTCACCTCCTCAATCAATGAAGATTTAGAACCATCAACAACCACAATACCACCATTATCAACCTCTTCTAACCTAACCCCTAATCTACCCAACCAATGGACCTATATATCCACCTCCCTGCCACAATCACTAACATGAGCTAGGCTACCCATAGATGCCTTACTCAAAGTATCGGCCACAATATTAGCCTTACCGAAGTGATAATGCACACTCATATCATAATATTTAAGAAGATCTAACCACCTTCATTGTCTCAAGTTGAGATATTTTTGGGTGAACACATAATGGAGACTCTTATGATAGGTAAACATATCAACACGAACCCCATGTAAGTAATGACCCCAAATATTCAAAGAAAATACCACAACAGCCAATTCAAGATCATGGGTAGGATAATTCCTTTCATGCACCTTAAGTTGTCTAGAGGCATAAGCTATCACCTTATCATTTTGCATCAAGACACAACCCAAACCAATTATTGAGGCATCACAATACACAACAAACCCTTCCAAACCTTCCAGTAGAGACAAGATAGGAGCGGAGACTAGCTATCTTTCAAAGTTTGGAAACTCCTTTCAGACTTATCAGTCTATATAAATTTGCCTTCTTTTGGGTCAACTTAGTCATGGGAGAAACAATTGAAGAGAACCCATTCACAAACCTCCGATAATAGCTAGTTCAGCCCAAGAAACTTCTAATGTCCAATGGAGTGGTCTAGGCCAATTCGTAATCACCTTCGTCTTTTTAGGATCCATCTTAGTACCATCACCCGACACCACATGGCCTATAATGGAAACCTCTTTCAACCAAAACTCACATTTCTCATATTTGACATACAAGTTCTCCTCTCTCAAGATTTGTAACACCACCCTCAAGTGATCCACATGCTCCTCCTTACTATGGGAATATATCAAGATATCAACAATAAATACCACCACAAACAAATCAAGGTAGGGTTTGAAGATCCTATTCATAAGATCCATGAAGATAGCTAGCGCATTGGTCAACACAAAAGACATAACCATAATCTCATAGTGCCCGTACCTAGTCCAGAAGGCCATCTTGGGAATGTCACACTCCCTCACCTTTACTTGGTGATACCCATACAGAAGATCAATCTTATAGAAGTGATTAGCCCCTTGAAGTTGGTCAAAAAGATCACTAATCCTTGGTAGAGGATCCTTTTTCTTGATGGTCACTCTATCATGTTATTGGTAATAAATACACATTCTAAGAGAACCATCCTTCGTCCTCACAAACAACACCAGTACACCCCAAGGTGATTGGCTAGGACTAATAAAACTTTTGTCCAACAAATCCCTCAATTGCTACTTCAACCCCGCTGGGGCCATACAGGAAGGGGGAATATAAATGGGTTGAGTATCAAGATTAAGGTCTATACCAAAATCTATTTCCCTTTTGGGAGGAACACCAAGAAGATTACTAGGAAAGACATCCAAGAACTCATTAATCACCGGAACTGACTCTATAGGAAGGACTTTGAACACAACATCCCTAACCCTCACAAGATGAAAGATACACCCCTTTAGAAATTAACTTTTGGGCTTTAGTGCAAGAAATAAATATACCCTTAACCACCTCTTCATGACTCTCCCACTCAAGGACAGGTTCATTAGGGAATTAGAACTTGACCCTATGGATTTTACAGTCAGTAGATGCATAATATGCATGTAACCAATCCATCCCAAGAATGACATCAAAATCCACCATATCCAACTCAACAAAATTACAAGGCAATAATTTATGCGAAATGAAAATGAGACAATTTCTATAGACCCTTCTAGTAACAATGGATGCACCAAAGGGAGTAGACACCACCATATGGCTCATATAATAACCCAAGTTTAACATGAAACTTCTTGGCAACAAAAGGAGTAGCAAAATAAAGAGTGGAACCCGTGTCTATCAATGCATACATATCAAAATCAAAGACTTTTAACATACCAGTGATGACATAGGGCATCTCATCTACCCTTTGCCTCCCTTGAAGTGTATAGAACCGATTGTGCCTTGGGGCACTACTTTGTTGACCTCCCCTTCCTCTAGGGCCCGTATTTGAACCTTGGCATTGTGGACAACTATCTCTACCCTTAGTACGATTATGAGGATAATCAATCATATTGTGACCCACTTCTCCACAACTATAACAAGCATTGGTGTTCCTCAAACATGGGCCATCATGGCATTTACCACATCTTCGGCACATAGGATTAGGCACCACACCACCACCACCTTGGACCCTTGGGTTGTCATTAGCAAACCTTTTATTAGGAGCATTGAAAGACCCTTGTCCTTGATGAAACTGGCCACTCTTTGCACCTTGGAATCTACCTTCAATATGGGCCTTCTTGGCTCACCCATTCTCCTCTTCATCAACTTTTCCCCCTCCAATTTTTTGGCATAAGCCATGAGACGGGACAAGTCCTATCACCTATTAACTTGTTGGCGTGACACTCCTTATTCACCAAATTGGACACACCCATCACAAACGTGTTCATCCTAGACCTTGGCTCGGCCACCAATTGTGGAGCATAGCTAGAGAGTTGGTTGAACTTGAGGTAATACTCCCTCACACTCATCGACCCTTGCTTTAAATTCATGAATTCCATCATTTTTGCCTCCCTTAGCTCAAAAGCGAAGAACGGGTTGAGAAATCAGGAGATCACATTGTTGTTCCTGTTCTCCTCCTTCCATTGAGTAAACCATATTTGGGCCACCCCTTTGAGATGGTAGGCCACTAACTCCGCTTTCTCCTCCAATCTAACCCTTATAATAAGCAATACTTTGTACACCTCATCAATACATTCTTGAGGGTTCTCATCCACTCAAGACCCATGGAACTCCGGCGGTTTCATCCTCATAAAATCCCTTACCCTAGATGCCAAAGTAGGAGCATGAGGGGCTTGGGCCCCTTGGTTGGTTTTACGAACCATAGCTTGAGCTAACATGGTAATAGCATCTCGGAACTTATTATGAGCCGGTTGTTCTTCGGGTGTATGAGCTCTTCTTCCTCTTGGGATAGGCATGATCTAAAAAAAGCAAAGGATATTCATTAGGGGAAAGTCATTGTCATGACCCAGGCCTAGGGCCTAGACATGACACAGCGCATGGAGAACCCGACGGGACCCCAAACAAGCAGTTAGCACATCATTACACATCCTCGGTCGCGAAAGCAATAAAATAATAAGAAGATATAGTAAATAGGGATAATCTGGGCTAAGGGACACCTTTCATATCATAAACATCAATAATCAAGAGAAAGTCAAAGCTTATAGCATTATACATAACATGTCTAATAACACCTCTAACCATAGAACATAACAGGGGCCAAGAAAAGAAAATGAGCTCACCCTCATAGTCAAAATATACAATAAAGAAGGAGAGTCATAATACATAGCATAAGAACATAGACATCGTCCCGGAAATGGAGGACTCAACAACTAGCTTGAGAGAAGTCGTGCTACCCACATAGAGCTGGATGATCAAGTGGGGCTCCGATCCCTATGTGGTAACATCATGTGGGCATATAGTATGTGTCAGTACATGTAAATTTGCTACATATGTAGGACACAATGCAACAATAGATAGGTAACTTAGTCAAAATACATAGTTAGGCAATAGATGGACATATAACAATATGGCATGCATGATAGATGCTTGAAGTAAATCATGCTTACATAGAACATAATACATGTGTAAGAAGAGACCACTATTATAGAGCCAATAATTTACCAAGGTATAGACCTCTTTGGTTGGTTGGTGGATCGTCGCACCCTACCACCCATGGTGATTGAGGTACTAACTCTTCAACTTGGTTACCAAGATACGAACCCCTTGATTACCCTACCACCCCTGGTGATTGAGGTACTAACCCCTCAATTTGGTTATCAAGGCACAAACCCCCTGATTAGTTATCAAGGTACAAACCCCTCAACATGGTTACCCAGGCTCTTAGCCCTCCGAGTAGGGCATGGTCACTTTCCAACACTATATTAGAGAATATCATATACATACATTCCTTTCATCATCATAAAGTCATTCAACTCATAAGAAATGCATTAGACCTTCAATTGCTCAAGAAACCATAACCAGACATTTTATCAAACACTTGGTGGGCATGTAGAGCTAGTGTAAAATCCTGTAATTTTGGGATGAATTCATGCAAGAAAATCCATTGCAAAACCATCTATCAACACTTAGTAACACCCTCAAACAATATACATCAAAAACCCTCATCAAATCCCATAATAGGCCATAGATTCTTAGATCAGAAAATGGTAAAATAGTCATAATTTCATGAAACCCCAACATAGTTCATAGACTAATTCATAATAAGTAAGACCCATAAGTAAATCAACTCGAAATTATGCAATTTAAGTACAAAGGAAGCTTGGGCATCCTGGGTGAAAGGAAACCATGAATGAAACCCACATACCTTAGCTTTGGAGGATGCTTGATGAAGTTTGGAAATTGAGACTTGAAGCTTGGAAGAAATCCTTAAGATCCGGATGAGATTTAGACACTTGAATTTTGAGGTGAAATATTTGTCTAAGTGTTTAAGAGAGTATTTGGGAATGCCTTGAATGATATGAAGGTAAAATATGGGGAAGTGTAGGTATGTGTATGTATGGGAAGACTTAGGCCCAAGAAATAAAAACCTTAGATCGAAATGAAAAACTGAACAAAAATTACACTGAGGCACGCCCTTGGTGCGTCGCGCCAGTGGCGCGGAAACCTCACTGGAATTCAATTTTTGGGAAATTGAAATTGCGATTCATTTTCTCTAAAATTGGGTTTAGACCCATTCCCCACTCAATTTGACCCCCTGAACAAGAATATGAAGTCAAATTTTTGATATTATGCATGAATTTTGAGATATATGGAAATTATGATTCTGGGCACTTTCAAGGCACATTTTTGGGGTTGTTTTAGCCTTACCTTAATTTCTACAGCATGACATATATCAAGAAGAAGAGAAATATTTTCTAAAGCACCTCATAGCTTCTTGCTCATAGTTGTGGTACACTTCACAACCATGAACAAGACTCTAATCAATGCAGTGTATTGGATTTCGAGGACCATTAACAATATAGTGCTTTGATGCCAAGTTTGTCACAACCCAATCCTACGGCCTAGACGTAACATAACAAATAGAAACCTGAAGGGACACCAAACAAGTCTGTTAGCATATCATTTTCACATCCTTGGTTGCGAAAGAAATTAAACAACAACAAAAGAGTAAAAACAAGGATACGGGACTAAGGGAAGTCTTTAGATAACCATAAGAAAAACAGAGTCAAGAACATAGCATAATTACATCACTTGTCCAATAACACCTCTAACAATAGACTTGAGCGGGGGCCAAGACACTTTCGGGCTCACCCTCATAGTATCAAGGGTTCAACATAAGGAAATAACATAAGCAAGAGTAGTATAGCTAGTGTCCCCAAGGTTGAGGACTCACCAAAGCTTATCATCAAGATGACCAACTAGCCATGAGGAGGATGATCGTGAGGGGCCCCGGTTCCTACATGGTAACATCGTGTAGGCAAAGAGTATGTATTAGTATGTTTGAGTGTACTAAGTATGTAGGAAGTAATGCAACAAGAGATAGGAAACATAATAAATATGCATATACATAAGCAATGGGTAAGTATAATAGCAATATGATATGCATGATCAATGCTTGAAGTAAACCATACTTATAAAACATATTACATGTGTAAGAAGAGACCATCATAACATACAATCAACTAATACTTGGAATACAGGGAATATCACCCCCTTGGAAGGTGATTGAGGTATCTACCCTCAATTGGTAGTATAGACATAACACCCCTCGGCAAGGTGGCCATGGTATATACCCTTTAACATGGTAGTATGGGCATAGCACTCCCCGACAAGGTGGCCAAGGTATATACCCCTCAACATGGTAGTACAGGCATAGCACGCCCCGACAAGGTGGCCATGATATATACCTCTCTACATGGTAGTACGGACATAGCACCCCCCGATAAGGTGATTGAGGCATAACACCCCCTCAACAAGGTATGGTCAACTTGCAACAGTATAGATACTTTTCAAGAATTCAACACATATATACATTCGTTTCATCATTATAAAGTCACTTAACTCATAAGCCATGCAATAGAACTTCAATAACTCAAGAATCGTTAACCGGGCATTTTATCAAACACTTGGCGGGTGTGTAATGCTAGTTCAAAATAATGCAATTCAAGAGTGAGATCATGTAAGAAAACCTAATACAAATCAACCTACAAACACTTGGTAATACCTTATGCAAGATACATTGAAGCCCCTCATCAAATCCCATAATAGATTATAGATTCATAACTCAAAACATGCTTAAACAATCAATACTTTATGAAACCCCAACATAGTCATAATCAAAATCATAATAGGTAATACCCATAGATAAATCAACTTGGGAACATGCAATTTACTTAAAAAGGATAGTTGGGCACTATAGGGGAAAGGACCTAATGGTTGAAATCACATAACTCAACTTTGAAGATCTCCTTGATGAGGATATGAATGAGAACTTGAAGCTTGAATGGAATTCTTGAGATCTGGAATGAGTTTGGGACACTTGATTTTGGATGAAATATTTGGCTAAGTGTTAGAGAGAGTTTTGGGGAATGTCTTGAATGATTGGGGGTTGAAAAATGACTAAGTATAGGTTTCTTTACTCATAGGAAGGCTTAGTCCCTAGACCCTAAAGCCTTAGGCTGAAATAAGAAGAAAAGTAACAAAATACACTACTCTGTGATGGCTCCGTGTCGTGGAGCCAATGCAAAGGCTCACTAGAAATTGAAATTTTTGGAAAACAAAATTTTGCTATGATTACTCTAAAATTGGGGTTATACCTATCTCCCTCTCAATTTTACCCCTTGATCATGAATATGAAATCGGATTTTTGATATCACACACGAATTTTGATATATATAGAAATTACAATTATCAACATTTCCGAGGCACATTTTCAGGCACTTTTTGGCGTCTTTCAATTCAAGTGAGAATTGTCCTTTCACAAATAGAATCCATTAAGGGGTGAGAATTGTCCTTTCACCAAACATTTATTTATTTATTTATTTATATAAAGGACTTTATTAAACATAATTGAATAACTTTTATAAACCTTGAAAGAAGTCTTTATCATTCATGATCATGATCCCTTGATGAATATGTAAATCATGTGGGTTCACAATTTTAAAATATGAAATTCATGAGGATCGTGCATAATTATGAAAAATTTCATCAATTTGTATCATAAACATAAGAACCTGCAATGTACATTTACAAACCCTAATAGCCTTGTGAAAAAATCACTTTAAAATCATTAAAATCATGCAACTCGTGATAATTTATATGTAATTAAGTAGATAAATATAAATATAGACATAATTCATGCATTTGTATAGAATTGGGTAAAACCTATAAAGTTCGTACTTGAAACCAATTGAGAGGTGGAAGATCTTTTGGGATCTATGAGTGGAAGTACGCTATCAATGAAAAATCACATACTTTGATGTGGAAACTATGAAATTTGGGAGGAATTTGATCTAGAAACTAGAAGGAATTTCTTCAATCTTCAGTGGAAATCAACATGAAGAAGAAGAGAATCTTGAGAGTATTTTTAGGGAGATGATTTGTAATTTATGAATTGGACTAAGATGAATGACTTTTGGAAGGTTTAGGGTAGTTATTAAACTTATATGTAGGCTAAAAAATGTCCAAGTATGTTGAATCTTGAGTGGGGGAAATTACCAAATTATCCTTCACTAAATAGAAAAATTTCACCTGGATGGACCCCTAGATGGGATCCACCCCTTTTTTCCCCAATGACCCGTGAAAGGGGTCGTGGACAGTAGCCTGGGTTAGGAAAGAAAAGCACCCCTCCACGTGATTCACTATGACTCATGGTGGGCTCTGTAGTGCGCAAGGAGGGTTGGGAGGGGCCTGCTTGGCGTTGGCAACCTCCCCTTCACTAGTCCCTCCACGACTTATGAAGGGCATCATGCCTCCTTAAGGGTGTCATGGTAAGGAGCCATGGATCCTGGCTATGAAGTGCCTACTATGAGGCCTCATCATGGCCCCTGGTGGGTCCCTTGGAGGGGCCTTTCCCCATTTACAAAAATATTTTGCTTTTATTCCTTAGTTTTTGACCTTCCAATTTATGAGGCCTTACAATATCTCCCAGTTGAGAATTTTTGTCCTTGAATGAAGTGAAAACCATATAGAATAGAGTAAAATGGATACCAACAACCTAACATGAATGTAAAAAATGAAACTAAACATTGTTTTCATGAAATATTTAAACCATTGCACTAAATATCATTCGAAAGCAGTTTCACGAGTATGCATGCATGCATTATTGCATGAAAATACTGAAACAGACGAATTTAGACTATTTCAACATGAACAACTTAATACTTTAGGATTAATTAGAAGGAAAAAAGATGAAGGGTTTAACCGAGACAACTTCCTTGTTCCTTAACTTCTTTAGGATTCATCATATCCATCTCCGCTTCCCATGTAGAGCTCTCAACCTATTGGCTCCTCCATAAGGGTTTAACTGAGACAACTTCCTTGTTCCTTAACTTCTTTAGTTACTGGTCCAACATCTCAATAGAAACCTCTTCATAGTCCAAGTTTTCCTCAAATCTAACATTCTCCAAAGGTACAGAGGAACTTGAGTCACCTACAAATATCCTCAACATGGACACATGGAATAATGGATGAACCATAGCCAACTCTATTGGCAATTCCAACTTATAAGCCACCTTGCCAATTTGTTCTAAAATCCCGTAAGGTCTCTAAGGCTCAATTTCCCCTTGATACTAAACTGTACCACACCCTTCATGGGTGAAACTTTCAAATACCCCTATCTCCTACATCAAACTCAAGGTCTCTCTTCTTAATATTGAAATATGACTTCAGGTGACCTTTAGCCATCTTCAATATTTTACTTATGGGTCTCACCTTTTCCATAAACATCTAATACCAAATCAGTTCCAATCAATTCCATCTCACCTACTTCAAATCATGTCATTGAAGACCTATATCTTCTCCCATATAAAGCTTCAAATAGGACCATCTCAAGCCCTCGACATATCTTTTAGAGTTTGAATTTTCCTGTCAACTCGATATATCTTCTAGAGTTTGAATTTTCCTCTCAACTTGGCAATCGGTTTGGGGGGTGGAAGGTTGTACTTAGTTTAACCTTGGTACTAAGACCATTTTGAAATGATTTTAAAAAATGAGAAGTAAATTGACCACGATCCAATATGATGGACAGTGGCACACCATGCAGCCTTACCAACTCCCAACCTCAGCGCTATAAGAAGTCTTAACCGGTAGGAAATAGGCTGATTTAGTAATTCCATCCATAATCACCCAAATTGAGTCATGTTGCTTTTGGGTACAAGGTAAACCCATAACAAGGTTCATATTTACCTTTTCCCACTTTCAAGTAGGAACTTCAATATTTTG
The DNA here is from genome assembly GCA_025774065.1 of Solanum ossicruentum. NCBI lineage: Eukaryota > Viridiplantae > Streptophyta > Magnoliopsida > Solanales > Solanaceae > Solanum > Solanum ossicruentum. Next base: position 7,729 of record JAOTQR010111110.1, on the reverse strand, counting down.
GGCTAAACCACACAACCTTTGATGTTCAACCTTCACTTGTTGGCAAATTGGGCATTACACTATAAACCTTGCTATATCTTTTTTTCATGTCATTCCACCAATACACTTTCCTTAGATCTTTATGCATGTTGGTGGATCCTAGATGGATAGAATATTATGAACTGTGACCTTCTCTCAGTATCATACCTCCTGGATCATCAACATAAAAAAGACATAATTGACTTTGGTAATGAAGCACTCCATGTACATCTTGTGATAAGACCTTAAACTTCTTATCAACAAGTAATTTTTCCAACTCCACCAATGAGGAATCCATGTCTTGGTTTGCTTTGAAATTGACCACCAATGATGATTTGGACCCATGATGCACAATAACATCCACCTTATCGGATTCACTTAGGCTCACACCCAACTAGACCAATCGGTGCGCATCTTTAACCAGTTCATTCTGCCCATCATAAACATGCGACATAGACTCATAGGCAATCTACTAAGTGCACCGGCTACAATATTTTCTTTGCTGAATGATACAACACGCTCATGTCATAGTATATTATTAGTTCAAGCCACCTCCTTTGCCTTAGATTCAAGTCCCTTTGGTGAACACATATTTCAAACTGTTGTGGTCAGTAAACACATCCATGTACACCATAGAGATAGTGACACCAGATTTTCAAAGTAAACACCAAGGTTGCCAACTCATGATCATAGGTTAGATAATTTTGCTCATACACTTCCAATTGTCTTGAAGCATATGCTATAACCTTACCATGTTGCATTAAAAAACAACCCAATTTAATACAAGACACATCATAATACACAACAAACCTATCTGATCCTTCCTATAATGTCATAATAGGAGACGATGTGAGATAATCTTTCAATATTTTGAAAACTCTTTTCACACTCATCCAACTATTAGAACTTTACCTCCTTTTGAATCAACGTAGTCAAGGGCGATGCAATGGAGGATAATCCTTTAATAAACCTCCTATAGTACCAAGCTAAGCCCAAAAATCTTCTATATGCTTAAAGAAGACAATGATCTAGGCTAATTCTTCATTGCTTCTACTTTCCTTAGATCAACCCTCAATAAAAATTAATATTTGCTAAACTTGGCAAAAAGTTTCTTATCTCTTACTGTGTGCAACACAATTCTCAAGTGACCTATATGTTCTTCACTTTGGAGATAAATGAATATATCATCAACGAACACCATTATAAACTAACCTAGGTATGGTTTGAAAATTCAATTCATCAAGTCCATGAAGATAAAGGAAACATTAAGTCTACCTGTACAACATAACTAATAACTTGAAATGGCCATACTTTTTCTGAAAGGTCATCTTGATTATATCACACTCCATTACTGTTAATTGGTGGTAAATAGAGTAGAGATCAATATTGGAGAAGTAACTTGACCCTTGCAATTGGTCAAACAAATTATCTATCCTCAAAATTGGATACTTGTTCTTTACAATTACCTTATCCAATTGTTCTATGCACATTCGAAGTGACCTATCTTTCTTCCTAACAAATAATAAGGGTATACCCCATGATGATATTCTAGGACTTTAAAACCCTTCTCTAACAAATCAATCAACTATTCCTTCAACTCTTAAGTTTGACTAGGGCCATACGATAGGGAGGTATAGAGATAGACTGAGTGTGAGAGATGAGATCTAGTCCAAAATCTATTTCTTTTTTTGGGAGGAATACTAGGTAGATCTTCGAGAAAGACATTAGGAAATCATCACAATATGGATCAACTTAAGAATAGGAATTTTAGAACTGATACCCTTACCCTCATGATATGGTAGATACAATTTTGAGAAATCAAGTTACAACATTTAGATGAGAAATAAATTGGTCTTTAAACTCTGAGTCTCTACCCTACCATACAAGAATCGATTAATTAGGAAATTGAAACTTGATCCTATAGACTACAATCAAAGGATGCATATAAAACATGGAGGTAATCCATACTGAGAATAATATCAAAACTAGTAATTTCAAGTTCAATGATATCACATGGAATAGCTTTCTGTAAGATTGACACAAGACAATCTTTATAGACTGTTTCAGTAAGAGAAAAATCACTAATAATGGTATAGGCAAAAATAGGTTCCGGCAGCACGTCATGAATCATATAAAATCTCTAGCAAGGTAAGGAGTAATAAAAGACAAATTGACTCCCAAATCAAGTAAAGCATATGGATCAAAGCGAAAAACTTGCAACATACCCCTAACCACATTTGGGGTCTCCTCAACATCTTGCCTAGCATAGATAGCATAAAACCGATTGTGGCATTGTCCACTAATTGATCCAGAAGTAACACCTATCTGAGCCTGTCGACTAGTAGTATGAGTCTAAGCCTGGGGTCTAGTACCACCATACATACAATCCCTAAAATGGTAAATAAGCTTGTTACATCTAAATCATACATCAAATTCGGCCAAACAATTCCCCTTATAGGTTTTCCCATATTTCTTGCAAGTGGGAGCAACTTGTGCACCCAAGCCTCCTTCTTGAACCTTTGGATTGGACCTTTTATCTTTGTTGACCTTTTTGTGAAAGCGTTAGATGCCCTTTGAGCAGAGTACCTTTGCTCACCTTAGGCTTTCCTATTACCCTTATTGCTTGGCCTTTGGTGAGAGAAACAACCACTATGAAACTAATCCTACTTAGACTCTCTTAGCTCTCTTCCATAACTTCTCATCCTCAATTTACTCCACATATATCATAAGTCACGAAATGTCCATTTCATTGATCAACATAGCCATCTTGCACTCATAGAACACTAACTCAGATATGCACATCACAAACTTACTCATCCTCACCCGCCAATATGAAAACATGAATGGAATATATTTGGATAAGTTAGTAAATAAGAGGACATACTCCTTCACACTCATGATGCTTTGATGAAGGTTGATGAATTCTTGTATTTTGGATTCCCTCAAATCTAATAGAAAGAAGTGGTCAAGAAATGGACTTTTGAGCTCTTCCCACATAATAAGACCTAAACCTTTAGCCTTCTCACTCTTCCATTGCTCATAATATATCCTATAAACACCCTTAAGTTGGTAGTCCACTAGGTCAGCCTTCTCATGTCAAGATACCCTATGATAGACATAATCTACTACACCTCATCGACAAACTCTTATGGATATTCATCCACTTTAGAGCCTTGAAACTTGAGCAGATTCTTTCTCAAAAAATCCTAGGGTCTAGTTGTGGGGCACGCACATTTTGAACAACCCCACCTTGATTAACTTCAGGAGTAACTACTTGTACCAACATTTAAATAGTATTCTAGAACTCCACATTGGTAACCAGATCATCTATTGGGACTTCAGGAGCTAGTGGAGCTTGGTCCTCATTAGAACTAGCTCCTTTTTGGATCGGTACCCTCGTGGAGGCATGTTTTAGGAACAAGCATCAGAGAAGAGAGGTCATAAGTCATTCTAAGGCACGACAAACTCTTTTCTAAAACACCTCATAGTCTCCTATTAATAAATGTGGTGCACTTTACACCCATAAATAAAACTCTACTTGAGCAGCATGTTGAACTCTCTAGGATACTTTAAACCTTGTGCTTTGATACCAAGTTTTTCATGACTCAAGTTAGGCCCTAGGTGTGACACCATAATCAAAATTTCTGAAGGACCCTAGCCAAGCAATCTAGTGTTTCATACTTGAGCATTCATAAGATAATCAAACATAACTAGACAAACAAGCATAATAAAAGTCTCAAATCATATGGCTAGGATAGAAGAAAGTGAAGCAATTATTTAATAAATAGGATTACATCATAGCTTTTTGTCCAAAAATACCTCTACATGCATACAAGTGAAGGCTAAGACATGTCCTTAGATCACCCTCAATGTAAGAAAGAAATGTCTTGACACAAAATAAAAGATGATATGAGCATATACTCAATGAGAAAATCCCTGAAGCATCAGGGCTTACCAAACAAGTGGTATTCAAGCAATCGTTAACTAGTTGGTGGAGTGATAAGTAGGGTGAGAATCCTCCTCTATATTATGAAAAAATATAGGCAAAATATATGTTAGTATATTTGAATGAACTTGTATATGAACATGCAATGAAATGAACAAGTATAGTAAAGCATAGTGCATGAGATATAAGCCCATAATAAGGTAATGATAAAGTAAAGTATGAGTGAAAATACGCCTTGAATCATGAAGATCAACATCAAATCATAGTTAAAGGCTTTAAAGTAACTTACTCATTATGTGGGAATTAACCTTAACCGACAATAAAACCATGAGGTCTATAACATGGAATCCAATATAGCCCCTACATTGAGAAAGGGGGAAGCTACTTGTCAAGGTAGATTCCATTACAGTACATTCACACATTCAACATTAGTGGATAAATGTGGATCCAGTATCCTATCCTGAGGTAAACTATGGTAGCATATAGTTTTAGGTAAGAGATATACAATAGGATTCCTTTAGGTAGATAATCATAACATCTACCAGACCAAACCCCACCTCAAATCTTCATGGTGCTAAATCAAATTGTCATGACCCAAACCTAGGGCCTAGTTGTGATGCGAAGGTACCTCAAACAAGCCTCGTAGCATTCATAAAGCATATCATAGGTAATGACATAAAGATAAGATGAAAACTAAAGGAAACGGGGCTAAAGACCACAACATAATACCATAAAAATATAAATGAACTAGATACAACCATAGCATGTGTCCAAAAATACCTCTGACATAGACTTGCTGTGGGCTAAGATATGTTCAAGCTCACCCTCAAATACAATCGGAGCAAAAGAAATTATAAAACAGAAAACTAAATATTTTAATACATCAATCTAAAAGGAAAACTAGGATATCATCCCTGAACTAGAGGACTCGCAAACTCCCATCTTCAATGATCCAAAGCTAGCCATCTGGCAGATATCAAGGAGCGGTTGTTCCCACATGGTTAAATTATGTAGACATAGAGAATGCATTAATACTTTGACTATATCGGTATGTAGGTATGCAATGAATGACATGGAAATAATGATGAAAAGATTCATTCTAAGTCTCATGTTAAAATTATACATTTACAAGGGCATTATTAGTCATAATCAAGTCAATACTATTTAAACATCAAAAGACAACTTTAGAAAGAACTTAGTAGAGTGCATGGATTAATATAGCCGTGAATAAGGAAATCATATAAACTTGGGACATACATAAATTATAGGGATTTAAATCATATACCATAGAAAAAGTATCTTTAAAGCATGCGGAGGACATACATACATGTGATCATTTGACATATTGCTACAACTATAGAACATAGGATAATGCATATGAGAAATAAGGAATGTACCCTTACTTGAATATATGATAAGGTACATAAACCTAAATTAGTGAGGATGATGTTGTTATGTACGATAAAAATAGTAAAATCCTTGGGTGAACAACACATCACTTTAGACGAAAGACCATTTTATTATGAAAGAAACATTTGTACCTATAATGGAGACCACCTTACATACTTGAATACATAGTCATATACATTTAGGAGAAATACCATTTCAAAGTAACAAGGGACCATAACTTATGTGAGAGCAACCTTTGATTTATATAAACCATGTGATCTAAAGCATGGAGTCTCAATATTTCTCTAACACCAGAAGAAAGGGGGAGATCACTTGCCAAGGTGATTTCCTAAGATGCCTAAGTGAATCTACTAAAGCTAAGTAGTGAGCAAGCCTCTACTAACAAGTGGTATAGACATCAACCTTTACTAAAAGGTGACCTCTATTTCGTATGGTGGTACATAGTTATAGGAGCTTCCACATTCATCCCAAGGTCTACTTGGTGCAAAGTACAACCCACACGGAATAATCATAAGCATAAACCATAGAGTCATTTAACATGGAGAGGTATTCTACTAACCTATCTCATAAACATTTGTAACATAAATCATCATCATAAGGATAGCTCCTGAAATGCCCTAAAAATGTGCCTCGAAAATATCCATAATCGTAATTTCCATATATCTTAAAATTCGTGTATGATATCAAAAATCTTACATTATATTCTTGATTAGGGGAAAATTGAGTGAAAAATGGGTATAAACCTGATTTTAGAGGGCCCGTAGTGAATTTTCATTTTCGCCAACTTTGCAATTTTCAGTATGCATCCGTGTTGGGTCCGCAACGCAGACCCATCGCGGAGCAGTGTTGTGACTTCCTTATTTTTCCTATTTCAGCCTAAGGAATTGGGGTCTTGGCCCCATGCTCTTATATGCATGAAAACACCTATACTTAGCCATTTTTAAACTCTATATCATTCAAGGCACTCACAAAAACCTCTCTAACACTTAACCAAATATTTCGTCCAAATTCAAGTGTCTCAAGCTTAATTCTTGATCTCAAGAACTTCATTCAAACTTAAAGTTCTCTTTCAAATCTACATCAAGGAAAGCCCCAATTTGAGGTATGTGGGTTTCAACCATTGGGTCCTTTCACCCATGGTGCCCAACCGTCTTTTTCATGAAAATCACATGTTTCTAAGTTGTATTACTTATGAGTATTACTTATTATGAATTATGATTATAAATTATGTTGGGATTTTATGAAATATTGATCGAAACACATGTTTAACTATTTCATGCTTATACTCTTAGATGGTTTGTCTATTGTGACTATGCATGTTTTGAGCTATCAAGCTATAATCTATTATGAGGTTTGATGAGAGATTTCAAGCTATCTTGCATGAGGGTTTCACTATCTGTTGGTGGGTGATTTATATAGAGTTCTCTCACATGATTTCACTCTTGAATTGCATGATTTTGAAATAGCATTACACACCCATCAAGTGTTTGATAAAATGTCTTGACATGAATTATTGGGTTATTGATGATCTACTGCATGAGTTATGAATCAAGTGACTCTATGATGATAAAGGGATTGTATGTATCTATTGAATGCGTGGAAAGTATCTGTAGTATTGAAAGTTGACCACACCTTGTTGGGAGGTGTTATGTCCAATCACCTTGTTGAAGGGGTGTCAAGCCTCAATCGCCTTATCGGGGGGTGGAAAGCTCATACTAACTTGTTGAGGGATATGTATCTCAATCGCCTTGTTGGGGGGTGGAAAGCCCAAACTACCTTGTTGAGGGGTATATACCTTAATTGCCTTATCGGGGTGTGATAAGCCGTACTGCCTTGTTGAGGGGTATGCATCTCAATCGCCTCTTCGGGGGTGGTAAGCCCATACTATCTTGTTGAGGGGTATCTACCTCAATCTCCTTGCCAGGGGGTGGTAAGCCCATACTACCTTGTTGAGGGGTATGTACCTCAATCACCTTCCACGGGGGTAGCATGCCTTGGGGTTCAAGCAAAGCTTGCTTGGGCTATATGGATATGGTCTTTTATTACACATGTAATATGTTCTATACAAGCATGTTTTACTTCAAGCATTGATCTTGCATGCCATATTATTATTATACTTATTCATTGCTTATGCTTATGCATTTTGATTATGCTACCTATGTCTTATTACATTGCATCCTGCATACTTAGTACATTCAAATATACTAACGCATACTCTATGCCTAAATGATGTTACCATGTAGGAATCGGAGTACCTCATGATCATCCTCCCCTTGGCTAGTTTTGACACTTGAAGATAAGTTTTGGTGAGTCCTCAAGTTCAGGGACACTACCTATACTACTCTTCTTTTTGTT
>JAOTQR010111090.1:0-26009 GCA_025774065.1 Solanum ossicruentum | reverse complement strand
ACCTCCCAAAACACTCAACTCCTATACTTATGCACCACAATTAACTTAAGCTCAATTACACAATATTTGCAAAATTTCCAATGCGACAATTTACCTCAATTAAAATATTTACGGGGTCTAACAACTTCTTAGCGATAAAGACAATAAACTTTATTGCAGAGGATTACACCCGGTTATACATAAGGGAGATTGTCAGATTGAATGGAGTTTCTTTGTCCATCATATCATATAGAGGGGCTTAGTTCACAGCCTAATTCTGGAAATCCTTTCAGAAAAGCTTGGGTTTAAAGTTGAACCTTAGTATCACTTTTCACAGTAAGACGGATGGTCAGGCCGAGCTTATAATACAGACTTTGGAGGATATGTTGAGGGCTTATGTCATTGACTTCAAAGATAATTAGGATGACCACTTGCCTCTGATTGAGTTTGCCTACAATAACAACTTTCATTGGAGCATCCAAATGGCTTCTTGTGAGGCCCTCTATAGGAGGAGATGTAGAACGCCAATTAGATGGTTCGAGGTAGGTGAAGCAGGGCTGATTGGGCCATACTTGATGCATCAGGATATGGACAAGGTAAAGATTATCCAAGAGAGATTGAGAACTGCATAGAGTCATCAAAAGTCTTACACTGATGTTAGAAGAAGATACTTGGAGTTTGAGGTCAATGATTGGGTGTGTTTGAATGTGTCACCCATGAACGGTGTGATGAGATTTGCAAAGAAAGGGAAATTGAGTCTGAGTTACATTGCCCCTTATCAGATCATAAAGATAGTGGGCAATGTGGCTTAGGAGTTAGAGCTACCACCAGAGTTAGCAGCCTTCCATCCAGTCTTCCACATTTCTATGCCTAAGAGGTGTTTGGGAGATCCGTTCTTGGTTGTTCCTATTGAGAGCATTGGAGTAAAAGACAACTTGAGTTAGGAAGAGATTCCTGTCCAAATCCTTGATCGTCAGGTTTGCAAGTTAAGGACCAAAGAGTTTGCATATGTAAAAGTGTTGTGGAGAAGTCAATTTGTTGAAGAACCTACATGGGAAGCTGAAGAGGTTATGAAGGCCAAATACCCTCACCTATTCATGCTTTCAAATGATGAACTTGATGGTAATAATTAATTTCTACTCTCTGAGATTACTTTCTCATTGTTGAGTTGAGTTCTTATCTTGTAACATCTCACATATCGCTTGTCAAGTTTTATGCAAATGAAACATGATATGGCTTGGTCAAATTAGCATCAATTTTTAAAAGTGCTCTAATCTCAAATTAGAGCGCGATGTGTACGTCTAACATTTAAGACGAGTGAGTATATATAAGTTTTAAGTCAAATTGAGGAGATCACAACCTTAAATGAAGTGAGAGAAGTGAGGTTCTTGTAGGAATTAGGAGCTAGTAGGTGAGTCACCTACTTGCTTAGCTTAAATTTGCTAGCCAGATGGAGACGAGACCCGACGTCGAATCTGTCCAAGTCCGATAATGAATAAATTCTGGGCTAAGGGTGTGACTTGAGCCCATATTTTTTAGCATCATAAATAGACAATATTTACATCCTAAGAAGAATAATAAAAAGGCCCTAAGTACATCACAACCCACTTGACTATTTGGGCTCAAATTAAGTAAAGAGAAATTAGGAAAATGGGCAGCCAAAGCCCATTAGTTTGCAACCCATTTAGGCCCAAATGAAAAGGCCAAGCTGCTGAATCACCACCTTGATAAAATAAGGATAAAAATCCAAGAGAAAGTTGGAAAAAATTTTCTCTTTAAAAGGGCTTACAAGCAGCTCCTTTTAGTCTTTTAACTTAGACAAAAAAATCAGCTTTCCAAAGCTTTCTTTCTACACCTTCTTAACTTTGCAAAGCAGTCACAAGGAGACTCTTAGGATTCTTGGAGAAGCCCTACACCTTGAGGGTAAATGTAAGTAAGAATACTTATGTGTTTAGTATGGTTTTCTTATGAAGAACAAGATAGGTTGGTTATGTTTATGCTGAAATTTTTGGACATGTGTTTCAAAGATTGTTGTATACTTTTCTATTTATTTGGAAACTTTTCTCTTCTTGGTTGGTTGGATTATGAAGTAAGGTTTATGCTTTAATAAGGTTCAATTCTATAATGATGTATCAAGGTCACTGCACTATTTGTTCTACGTAAACAATCGAGTGTTAGTGTGTTATCCAAGTGTGGTGTTTGTAGAAATTGTGGGTTGATTAATTGAGGACTATTGCCTCATATTCTCCACCTATTTTAGGAACTATTTTAGGACTATTTCAGGACTATTTTTTATGCATAAATGTGGTGAGAATAGTTTGGTTGAAGTCGATACAAGTTTGGAATGGTTAACGTCGTGTAGTGAAAGGACGCAATGTTATGCTGCCTACTTGTATGTTGTGTGTAATTGGTATGTGTTGTGCTTTATGTGCTGTTGTGAGACTGTTATGGCGCTAAAACAAGTTGCATATTGTATATCAATTGGGATAACAGTTGAGCATTCGGTTGCTCATGTTCATACTCAAAATGATCTAGCAGAATCATTGATTAAACTCCTCCAATTAATTGCTAGACCAATACTTATGAGAACAAAACTCCCCACTTCATTATGGGGTCATGCTATCTTGCATGCAGCAAATCTTGTGCGGATTAGGCCCACAAGTTATCATAAAGTCTCCCCATTATAATTGGCTTATGGTCAGGAGGCGAATATTTCCCATCTTAGAATATTTGGATGTGTGGTATGTGTTCCAATTGCTCTACCATAAAGCACAAAGATGGGTCCCTAAATAAGGTTGGGGATATATGTTGAGTATGAATCTCCTTCTATTATAAAATATTTGGAACCTATGACTGGAGATTTATTCATAACAAGGTTTTCTGATTGTCATTTTGATGAATCAATATACTCAATATTAAGGGGAGAAGATAAACAGTTGAGAAAAGAGATAGATTGGAATGCATTATCATTATCACATTTAGACCCTCAAACTAACCAATGTAAATACGAAGTTCAAAAGATAATTCATTTGCAAAATATTGCAAATCAACTGTCAGATGCATTCACTGATCTATCAAGAATTACTAAATCTCATATTCCAGCTATTAATGCTCCAATTCGAGTTGATCTCCCAAAAGGATAATTAATTAATGCAAATGATTCTAAACCATGCTTGAAACATGGTAGGCCAATCGGTTCTAAGGATAAAAATCCCCGAAAAAAGAAATGAGCAAATAATCAAGATGATCATAATATAAAAGAACTTGCTCAGGGGGAGCAAGGAGACATAATAATTGATGAAACCTTAGAGAAGGTTCAGGTGCCTGAAAATAATGAAGAGATCTCAATAACTATATCTTCTCGAGGAAAATATGAAATCGAAATAATATAATTATCGACAACAGTTTTGCTTATAATGTTGTTGTTGAAATAATACAATAAAATGAGGATCTTGAACCAAAATCTGTCGAGGAATGTAGACAGAGAAATGATTGGCTAAAAATGGAAAGATGCTATTCAAGTTGAATTAGTTTCACTTGAGAAACACGAAGTTTTCGGACCGGTGGTCTGAACACCTGAAGGTGTAAATCCAGTGGGGTATAAATGAGTCTTTGTGTGAAAGCGAAATGAGAAAAATGAATTCGTAAGATATAAAGCACGACTTGTGGCACAAGGATTTTTGCAAAGACCTGACATTGATTATATGGAGACATATTCTCCTGTGGTGGAAGCAATTACCTTAAGATATCTTATAAATCTGGAAGTTCATGAAAAACTTGATATGCATATGATGGATGTCATTACAACATATTTATATGGCTCATTAGATAATGACATATTTATGAGAATCCTAGGACTCAAAATGCCTGAAATATATAAAGATTCCCGAAAAAGTGTTCAATAAGGCTTCAAAAGTCTTTATATGGGTTGACGCTATCAGGCCACATGTGGTATAATCTCCTTAGCGAATACCTATTGAAAGAAGGGTATAAAAATGACCCAATTTGTCCTACGTACTTATTAAAAAGTGTGGATCAAAATTTACTATAATAATTGTATATGTTGATGACTTGAATATAATTGAAACTCGTAAAGAACTTTCAAAGGCAGTAGAATGTCTGAAAAAAGAATTTCAAATGAAAGACCTTGGAAAGATCAAATTTTGTCTTGGTCTACAAATTGAGCATTTTACAAATAGTATATTTATTCATTAATCAACATATACTGAGAATTTTTTAAAAAGATTTTATATGGATAAAGCACATCGATTAAGTACCCCAATAATTGTGAGATCACTAGATATTAATAAAGATCCATTTCGGTCGCATGAAAATGAGGAAGAACTCATTGATGCTGAAGTACCATATCTTAGTGCACTTGGTGCATTAATGTACCTTGCCAATAATTCTCTGCCAGTTATATCCTTTTTGTAAATTTATTGGCAAGATTTAGTTCCTCTCCAACACGAAGACACTGGAACGGTATTAAACATATATTCAAATATCTTCAAGGAACTATTGATATAGGACTATTTTATTCAAAAGAGTCTAATCCACAACTAATTGGTTATGTAGATGCAGGATATTTGTCTGACCCACATAAAGGGCGATAATAGACTGGTTACTTATTTATGGAGGTACAACCATATCATGGTGCTCAACAAAACAAACTACGATAGCTACTTCTTCAAATCATGCAGAAATAATGGCTATTCATGAAGCTAGTTTAGAATATGTCTGGTTGAGATCAATAACTCAACACATCATGGAATCATGTGGTCTTCCTCTGAAAAGAGATATTCCAACAATATTATACGAAGACAACGCTGCATGTATAGCTCAACTACGAGAAGGATACATCAAAGGAGACAGGACAAAACATATTTCACCTAAATTCTTTTTCACTCATGATCTTCAAAAGAAAGGTGAAATAGATGTTCAACAAATTCGTTCCAGTGACAATTTAGCAGATATGTTCACCAAATTATTGCCAACTTCAACCTTTGAAAAGCTGAGATACAAGATTAGGATGTGTCATCTTCGAGATATTAAATGATATTTTTATTAGGGGGAGCAAATATGCGCTGCACTCTTTTTCCCTTAACCAAGGTTTTATCCCACTAGGTTTTTCTGGTAAAGTTTTTAATGAGGCAGCGATAAAGTGTATTATTGCATGGACATCCAAGGGGGAGCGTTGTAAAATGGATGTCCAAATAAATATTTTCTTTGTCCACATAATATAATTTGTGGCATCATAATTTAAGGCATTTGCATGGCAATATTAAAGTCATTTGCATGGCACTTTGAAGGCCAAAAGCTTGGCAAGTTTAAGGCCAAATGCTTAGCAAGATTAAAGCCAAAAGCTTGGCAAGTTTAAGGCCATTATGCATACTTAATCATCAAGTTTTCATTCTTGTAACAAATGCACAAATGAGAAAAGAAAGAAATAAGAGTGAATAAGAAATACCACTACTTCTCTTTATATTCCATCTTAGTTTTACTATATTCTTCATTGTTTCACAACAACATTCACAAACTTACTCTTAAATATTCAAACCAACAATGTCAATAACTTCAAATACACTTTAATTCCAACTAACAAAACCCAAATCACAAACTAATTCAAAACTCATTTCAAGCTAAAATCCAAAAATACTCATTCACAAATTTAAACTACAATCAAATTTATAGTCTAATTTCAAAATACCCAATTTAAACTACAATCCAAAAATCTACATTCACAAATTTACACTTAAATATTCAAACCAACAATGTCAGCAACTTCAAATACACTTTAATTCCAACTAACAAAACCCAAATCACAAACTAATTCAAAACCCATTTCAACCTAAAATCCAAAAATACTCATTTCACAAATTTTAACTACAATCAAATTTATAGTCTAATTCAAAAAACCCAATTTAAACTACAATCCAAAAATCTACATTCACAAATTCACACTTAAATATTCAAAACAACAATGTCAATAACTTCAAATATAATTTAATTCCAACTAACAAAATTCAAATCACATACTAATTCAGAACCCATTTCAAGTTAAATTCCAAAAATACTCATTCAAAAATTCCTACTTCAATACATTTTCCAACAATGATAATCATTTCAAATACACATATTAATTCAAACTAACAAAACCCCCAAATCACAAACTAATTCAATATACCAACTTTAAACTAAACCCTAAAATCTAAACATAAACTTTTTTTACTAATTAACAATCAATATTACAATATAACAATGATAACAACATATATAAACAAAAATAACAAACAATTCAGATTTTATAGTTTTAAAAAATAAAAAAAAAATCTAAATAATGGCTAACAAATTAAAAGATGATAAAAAGAGAAGAGAGAGAGGCATACTTACCTGCTATGGTAGGCTGGACTTCGGGGTGACGCCGGTGTATTGGAGGACATAGCGGCGACGCTTGGGCGACAGGTGGAAGAGCCAAGGGAGATGTTTGAGAGTGAGAGGCGAGTGAGGTTTTTTTTTTTAAGGTTTAGATAATGACTGTAAAATAGGGTATTAGGGGTAATATTCGAATAGGGGGCGATGGACGGCGTCCCCAGGTCCGTCGCCCCATTTAAAAATTATTTATTTTATTTAATTAATAACTAATTGTTTAGAAAATAAAAAGTGACGGACAATGTCATGTTGTCCGTCGCAATATATTCTTAAAATTATTTCTTTATTAAAATTCATACAATTAAATTATTTAAAGGTTTAATTTTTTTTAAAAAAATTAAGCGACAGACTTCATGACTGTGTCCATCACAATTTATTAAAAAAATAATAAAAAATCAATAAAGTTTGTCGAAAAATTCTGCGAAAAAAAGCAACGGACATATAGTTGCAGTTTGTCGCTTTTAGTAATTAAAATGTTTAAAAAATAAGAAAGCGACGGACAACGTCCCTTAGTCCGTCGCTTTTTGAAGCAATGCAGTCCGTCACTTTTTTTGGGTCATTTTTCGTGTTCGTCACTTTTTTTCCATCATTTTTTCGTCCAGTGTTTAGTAGTGATTGCAGTTTCCAAATCAGTCAGTATGAAATTTTCCACCAAAAAACTTTCCACGTCCCTCTTTCATTATGCTTGGTGATGATGTCTTCATTTATTTATTGAATTTTTTTGTCTGTTGTTCTACAGGTGTGAAACTTTCTCAACATATCTTCGGACATATGATCTCCTGCATCTTGATGGCCTCTTCTCCGCCGAGAATCATAGATAAAAGCATTTACACCTCTGGATAAGTATTTGGGTTGGTGAAAAAGAAAAACATCACGGACTTAAAATCATCCACTTAAATATTCAATCAAGGGTATAATTACATTCTACTTATAAAAAGAATATAATTTCTATATGGTAATATATAACAATAAAAATTTAAATTAATTCTTTTTTATGTATAAAATTATTGTAGTACTTCTCCATTATATCTGTACCATGTGGTTATATGAAACACAAATAAAAAATATCTTTGTCTAGAAATTTCCAATCACTTTTATAAATAACTCTCAAGTGATTCTCACAGCAACTCATCCTCTTATCTAAGAAATATTGTTGTTTCCAGCTTATCTACTCTTCAGGCTTATATATATACATATAAGTTCTTTGTTAGTTTTTAATATTTCTACCATGTTATATTACCATGATAGTTGTCCAAGACTTAGGATTTTCTATATAGTTGTAACACCCCTCATGTGCATCGGGATGCCCCGTAAGTATATTTCTCAAATATTTTAAAAATCGTGTGTGATTTCAAAAATTCAATATCATATTCTTGTTCGGGGGGAAAAATATGTGGGAAAAGGGTAGCCTCCAAATTTTAGAAGACAACAACAACAACATTACCCCATTGCCGCAAAGGCTCCCGCCCATTGCAGGGTAGGGGGGAGGGGTCGAATGTACGCAGCCTAACCCCTATGTTTAAAACATAGATCGACTGTTTACGGATGACCCATGATAAGCGTTGAAAGTTGCACTGACTAACTACTACTTCACAACGACCCGTAGCGAAAAATAATTTTCGCAACGAGGGCCCAACGCAGTGTGCCTGCGCACCTGTAGCACGACATGCCTGGGGCACGGTTTAGCACAAATTGAAGTGTGTGTCTGGTACCTGTTACGCCTAGAGCGTGGACTAGTATAATTTTTCCCTCGGTTTTCTAGTTTCGTCCAAAGGCATTTGGGTAATAACCTAATGCCCATTTAAACGTGAAATCCTCCATCCTTAGCCATTTTTCAACTCTAGAACTCACAAAGCTCTATCAAAACCTCTCCAAAACATTATCAAATTTCCCATTCAAATTCAAGGATTTCAAGAACAAGTTTTTGAATTCAAGAACCCAACACAAACCTCAAGTCTTCCTCAACTCAATTTCAAGAAAGTCTCAAATTTAGGTATGTTGGTTTCATTCATGGGCTTCTTCCACCCATGAAGCCAATCCTCCCCTCTTTATCAAGTTTCATGATTTTAGTGTTGAATACTTTATGGGTAAACTTTATTATGTATTAAATATGATTGGGTTTGGATTCTTCAAGTATTGATTATATATGTATATCTATTGAAATCTTATTCCATGAATTGATGATGTGAACTATGGAAACCATAGAAGATTGGGAACTTTTAAGATGGATTTCATGATACCCAAATTGGGGGTTTTACTATAATGTTGGTGGATTGATTTGCATGACTTTTAAATGAATTAATTTTACTCCTTGTCTCACACTCCTAAATCGCGTGATTTTGAGCATGTGTATGCCCACCCACCATATTGATTAAGTTTGCATGACTATGATTCTTATGTTGATAAAA
This sequence comes from Solanum ossicruentum, assembly GCA_025774065.1. Classification (NCBI taxonomy): domain Eukaryota; kingdom Viridiplantae; phylum Streptophyta; class Magnoliopsida; order Solanales; family Solanaceae; genus Solanum; species Solanum ossicruentum. The sequence continues at coordinate 17,193 of JAOTQR010111090.1, read as the reverse complement.
GACTATTACATGATTTGCAAGACAAGTATTTCAATGGTGATTTATGAGCTCCCAAGCATGTATTAAACTCATGAAAATATTCCATGATCTACAAGTGAATTGTTGAGCTCTTATTCTATATTTTGTTCTCATGTGAATTGAGAAGCCTACTAGAAGGGGTCATGAATCATGTTGTATGCCTTACCCTCTAGTACAAGGCATATGTCTACATGAAGGAGTCATGAACCATGTTGTATGCCTCCCCCTCATGTACGACTTATTAATATGCATTACCTAATGTCTACATGAAGGGTCATAAACCATGTTGTATGCCTCACCCTTATGTATGACTTAATACCATGTTCTATCCACTACCTACTAGAAGGGGTCATGACCCATGCTATATTCCTCACCCTCTAGTACAAGGTATTTGGATGAGCTATTCATGCCATTTTATTGCATGGAACAAGTTATGTAACTATGGTTATTCTCAAGCATGTTTACACCTAAGCATTGATTATACATGTCATATTGAGCTCATCTTGATTATTATGTTTATGATTCTTGTTACATTGCACCCCGCATACTTAGTACATTTCAAGTACAAATGCATATTCTATGCCTACATGATATCACTATGTAGGGATCGGAGCTCGTATTGATCCTCCTCCTCCACGTGGCTAGCTGAATCGTTGAAGTTAGCTTTTGGTGAGTTCTCATATTTGGGGACAATATCTATTTTTTTTCATGTCTATGTTAACACTTTATCTACATTTTTGGATACTTATCTATGAGAGTGAGCCTGGGAGATGTCTTGGCCCCCGCCCCATCTACTAGTAGAGGTATCATTGGATATTATGATGGTATGTATTTATGAGCTTGACTCCTATTAAGCTTATGCTATTATGAAAGATTCCCTTAGTCCCACTTCCCTTATGTTCTATTATTACATGTTCGTTATCTTATTTTGATTTCGCAACCAAGGATGTGTATGTGGTATGCTAAGAGGCTTGTTTGGGATTCCTTCGGATTCCCCATTCACGGTATCACCTCTAGGCCCTAGGCTTGGGTCGTGACAATAGTAGATAGATAGATAGATAGTAGAAATTTGTTTGTATGTCTCCGTGATTCTCAAGAAATTAGTAATGGGACTGGTGGATGAAACCTGAGTCTCTTTGATCACTGCTTTGAGATGCTGCATATTCCCTAAACAATCATCCTCTGCTATCTGTGTTTTCCCTTGGGTTAATTCTCGCACTTCAATCTATAATTTCTCCATGGCTCTTGGATACCTCAAAAACTCGAGACATTATTCACTCTAAAGTTGTATATGTTGTATCTGTACCAAGAGTAAAATCATCCTACACATTAGAAAAGAAACACACACACAAAAAAACTAAAATGTTAAGTTGGGAGTATATAACTAAGTGGAAAATAATGAATAACATTCTACATGATCAAGTTTTAACAATAAAACTGTATAGTAGTACAAAACAATCCGAGTAAAGAGTAAGTAGTATGAGAGATGCTTAATTACCAAGATGATAACTTTCAACCCTTTGAAGAAGAAATCCAGTTTCCTTTCCATTCTGAATTTCCAACAAAACGTCTACCATATATTTAGCTTCACAATCTCCAAAAATGTATCCAGCTCCACTTTGTTGTCCAGTGGCCATTTAGAACGAATTGTACAGGTTGTAACAGTATATCATGAATAAGGTTTTGTTGTAGGCATTGTCATATATTCTGTCACTATATTTCAAAAGTATGCACCCACTAGACTCATAGATTGTCTTTCCTTTGTTCTGCTGCCCATAGTCACTTATAGACTTGTTCCACTGTTGGATGTCAATAACATTTATTCTTCTCATGTCCATTGTTAGTTTTGAACTTGTCATGTCTCTTCTCTTTAATTGATACTACAAAAACAACACATGTTTAGTGTAGTCTCACCATTGGAGTCTAGGAAGGCATTGCAATCCTTACTGATGCATTCAGATTAAAAAAAATGTGTGTGACCCGATTAATTCAGAAGCGGCTACTCTCCAATATACATTTAATCCAGTTTGTCCAGTACATTCTTAATCTTTAAAGCTTCATCTTGAATGTGGTTAACTAATGAAGTGCCACTGCCCTTGCATATATTGTTGTCTTTCATATTCAAGGAAGATGATGTAGCATCAATACTGAAGCCCCTTTCCTTGTGGCTTGTCCATCTTTTTAAGTTGGAACATCCCCTCCTGGACTCATCCTGCTCATCATCTACTAAAGCTACTTCCTGATGTTTTTTTTGAAGATTGGTGATTCATGTGGATCTTATTGTCCCTGGTTCCTTGAACAAATTTTTACTTTAAGCTGAACTAAAGGTAACCCAGCAAAGGAACATGTAAGTTATAGATAGTTAAATTAGAAAATTGAAGAATAGGCTTCTAACCAATGCTTTAACTTAATGTTTGATCACTGTTAATATGTTGTTATCTTAATCTTCTATGGACTTTTATGTTTCTTAGTTAATCGTTAGACTAAAATACCTTTCTAATTTTTACATTGTTTTGAATTTTGATTGTAATACTAACATTAATTCACTGTTCTGAAATAATAGAAGGTGTTGTTCATCACAAGTTCCCTGGGACATTTTATTTAGAAATATGTAATGAAAGAAATTCCACAAACCAAGTGTTTCTACGATGTTCCAACTTCAATAGATTCTCAACTCCAGGACTTAGCTTTAAGAACATTTATAATCTCTTTCAAGTTGCTTTGTTTCCAACGTACACGTCTATTTTGGAACCAAACAGCTACTTGTCTAGGGTGCAACACAAGTTCTTGAGCCAATTTCTCTTTCCTTTCAAATTCAAGTTTGTTCTCAACTTCAAAATTCTTCTCCAAAGCCTACATTTGGTCAAGACTTAGTCTCCTTTTCTGCTGGCCAGATTCTTCCTCACATCTTTCTTCATCTAAGCCTAAATCTAACATGGACTGGATAAAAATATGATCTTGAAATATTTTCACCTTTCCCAAATACATGTCCTAACACAACTTGAAAGTTTCAACTTCAAAATTAATGGTCAAAACATGAGTGAGACAAAGAGAGCACATAATTGCCTTGACGAAAGATAAAAACGGAAAGAGAAGAACAAACAATGGTATAAAGAGTTGAGCACAAAAACTTACTAAAACAGGAAAAAAGACACTCTTCTTGACTCAATTAAAAAATTCCCCCATTAGTATTCTTTATAGCTAAAGCTGAGGATTGGAACATGGAAAATGGTTAAAGACAAGGAAGCATGAAATGGGGATGGTTCTTTTTTTGTTTTTATGGATCTATGGGATGTAACAAAATATAAGTAAAAAAGTTCAATACTTTAATCATATAGTTCATTAAGACAAATTAACAAGTAGCTGTAGTACTTGGACACATGGACATCAAAGCACCCAAAGAACCAGAACTACCAAGTCTTTTAATAATTTTGATTGATGATCCAAATTCCAAACTGTAACAGAGTTCAATATCAGTTTGCTGTTTTTTTCCCCTGGGATCAGAGTTCAGTTTTTTGAATTCTTAAGGTTATATATTTACTGAGAAACAGAGCTGCAAAAAGGAGATTAATTTAGTGTGGTCCTTTTCTTTGTTTTGTTTTCTCACTTATAAGAAGACATGCAAACAGATACTTTCACTACTAAAACCAACCAAAATGGCAAAGTTACCGTGCACACTTTCATCCGTAACGTTGCCCTTATGTAAGCCACATTCCTTATACAGCAGCATTCTTCGTGTCCATCTTCATAAAAAGAGAAAAGTCCCTTGTTCCTGACTAAGGTCTAAACCTCAACAGCAGCGGGAAACATATATTCAGTAGGAATGTTATAGTGCTTTTCCAGAAACATTTAGTAGACGTGATTTCAAATTGTAATATAGGACTTTTAAAAATAGGACCCTGATTCCCCTGAGGTTCTGCCAATGACCGCAATGCCTATAAGAGTGGACAAGTCTATGCAGTTGTACATGGAGAAAAATAACTCTGATCTTATATTCAAGGTCTCCTAAGGCACTAACAAGCTTGAAACGGAAAGCCAATAAAAGTTGTGTGCGCAATAACTAATCTCAAGAATCATTTTATTGATAAGAAAAAAGTCCTGCTTTTACAGATGTCCCAGAGTAATATAGACGAGCTTGTTCCTCTCGGCTTCCTTCATATTGACCACCAACCCAACAACTTGTACCAATAATATCAACACAGAGAACAAGCACAAAGCTAAGCAATGTTCAGAAGGATCAGAATTTGTAAAGTTTCACCTTGTTCCTGAAAGAATAACAAATAACAGAAGACATCCTAAAATAGCTTGGAACACCAGCTCCACCATTTACCAGAACAATAATCGTCTATGAACAGAGAGTAAAATACCAGCTCCTTGAAGTAGGAAAAGAGGAATAAATAAACAGCACAGATATCAGGATAAACCAAGCACTTGGTGGGGTCCCCTGTAATCAAACTGTGTTAATTACAAATCTGATTTATCTAATTGAAAAATTATTTCCTTTCTGACTGGTAGCCTAAGATCAGATGCAGTCAAAAAGTTACATTCTTTCTTTTACACAAATAATAGAGGAAGGATATTCCAGTAGCATAGCAACTTCAATAAGGAGAAGCTTAGCTACCATCATTAGACCTTTCATATTTTACGTTGTCAAATTATTTTTAGTTGTCATTATGGTGGCTTTACCCTTTCTTGATCTGGCTGGCAGCCCATTTTGGATTTTTCATGTTTTACTGCTTTAATGGCTTAAAGATTCAATTTTTAGTTGTCTGATGATCAATTTACTCTCTTTTTTTTTTTTTGTGATTTGTCTGGTTTTCGTTGTCATAATGTCCACTTTACCATTTTCTTGATCTATATTTTTCAGCTTTACAAATCTGTCTTGGCAAAATTATCCAATTTAGAATTATGTTTTGGTAATTTTTCCCGAGGAAGCAGTAAACTCTATTTCATTTTGAGGGGCTACAATGTAAACGATACCTGATAACTAAACAAGTTTTAACAATGAGATACTTACTGGAAAGAGAAGATGCAAGTTATTCAGGTGCAGAGAAGTAATAGATACATACTATTGTTATTGAAGACCACTCATGCTACTTGGAGGACTTTGTAAGGAAGAAAAGGAAGCTTAATACATTTCCTCTCCAATGCTTATATAGATAGTTAAATTAGAAAATTGAAGAATAGGCTTCTAACCAATGCTTTAACTTAGTGTTTGATGGCAGTTAATATTGTGTTATCTTAATTCTTCTATGGACTTTTATATTTTCTTAGTTGATTGTTATACTAAAGTTCCTTTTCTGATTTTTATATTATTTTGAATCTTGACTTTGTAAATTATTGTAATATACTAATATTTCATCTTCAATTTTAATGTAACAGGTCATTTTGATTAAAAACGGTGTAGAAGAAATTCACCAGTAGTGCATGAAAAATTCATCTATTACTGCATCTATTTTGATCTACTTGGTCATGCCTGTGAACTGATAAGATGTATAAGCTTACCCTGGGCCTCTAGAATACCCAAACTGAACAGTCTGTCCTGACACTCTGTAAGAAAGTCATATGCCCCATCCCTAGCTGTACCATTGAATTTAGGAGGAGCCAATCATATAAGTCTTTCAAAGTTTTTCTGCTCGGACAAGGACATAGCAACACTGGTAGAAACTGGCGGGGCTGAAAACGTTGGAGGTGCAATAGAAGGCATGGAAAATGAACTCGAGGTCTGGAATCCCATACTAGGTCCCTGAGCTAGCTGTGTAGGACTAACACGTATAACAGGAACTGTGGTACCTGGAAGATAATTACTAGTAGTAGAGGTACCTTCCAACCTAGCCAATAATCGAGTCAATAGCTCCTGTAATACTGGAGTATCCTCTGAGGTTGCAGGAGGCTCGACTAGATCCTCAGCCTGCTACTCATAAATTGGGTCATCATTTGGTTCGGGTGAAGCCCCTTTGGTTTGACCTCGTCCTGGTGTCACTCCCCTAGCCCGGCCTCGACCTTAGCTCTGCTACATCCTCTGCCTCGCCTTCTGGCTGGGGCTTGGACAGTAGGTAAAGACTCTTCCTCGGTATCTCTAACTCTAGTCCTCGTCATCTACGTAAAAAGAATGGATTAGAGGCATATAAAGCTTGAATATGAACAAATCGTGCAGAAGGAATCAATGAAAATGAGGATTCCTAACAAGCATCATGTAGCCTCTCAAATATAGATACGGACGTCTACATACCAATTCGTGAGACTCTACTAGACACCATCCACTTTAACTCATGAGACCGGTGAACCTAGAGCTCTGATGCCAAACTTGTCACGACCCAAAATGGGATCATGACTACGGAACCAATAAATTTCTAAACCCAAAGATAAAATACATTTAAAATAGAAAAACTCAATAGACAAAAAACCATATCCCAGAATTTGGTGACATGAGTGTAGAGAGCATCTAGTATATAAACGAGTGAATAAGTACGTTACAGTCTTTGACAGAAATAAAGACCATACAACTAGGATAGAATCTAATGGAACTCGAAGCCCTTTGAGTCTCACCGTTAGATCTAGTGTAACCTGACTGCACAAGTAAATCAACTACAACGTGGGTAATCTCGATGAGAATCTGCGGGGGAGAACAAAGTAGGGGTAAGTACACGTAATATGTACCCAGTAGGTTTAACCGACTGGGAATCAGAAATTGAATAAACTATGAAATAATTTAGGAATACTTCCACCTACAACAGAAAAACTAGTTCGGCCAATTCTGTAAGGGGGAAAGATCCCTCGGATGCCAATTTATATAGAACAACGTAAATAAAGTTAAACATCTAATTTTATTTAAGCTAATTCAAAATTACCACAAGTAATGCAACGATAAGATATGCAATGCAATGCAAAGTGAATTCAAGACTATCGCACAGCCTATCGTATATATCTTAATATATCAACTACCTTACCATCTAACTCGTGGTCAAGGACTCATAATAATAATAATCTCCCTGTATTAACTACCTTGCCACCTAAGTGAGCATGATCAAGGACACATGATACGAATCACAATGTATCAACTACCTTGCCACCTAAGTGAGCGTGGTCAAGGACTCATAATTCGAATCATAATGTATCAACTATCTTGCCACCTAAGTGAGTGTCGTCAAGGACTCATGATATGAATCATAATGTATTAACTACCTTATCATCTAAGTGAGCATGGTTAATGACTCATAATACGAGTCACCATTCACAATTTCCCGAAATATCATGACATGTTATATGAAGGTGTATTCAACCAAGAGATAGTTATGGAAGCAATATTTATCTCAATAAGTACAATAATTATCAAAGCTCTCCAAGTTAGCGATTATATGTTCACCCTCTTTTATACATTTTGAAATATTGTTCACTTTAAAAATTCTCCGCCACGCTTTAAAATTATTATTCCCGATCTAGTCTCGATTCTCAATATTATGCCAAATGTTATGCCAAAAGTACATACTTTCAGTTATTATTTGTGTCATAATTAATACTTTTATTTATCCTTTCTGAGCATTAATTTTGTAGGTTGTACTAGATAGTGTGATTAACTTGTAGGATTAATTTGACACGAAAATGAAGAGATTTGAAGCTAAAATGACTTAAAAGTAAAAAATTATAGAAGGAAATTCAAACAGACAACTTAATGGATTAAAGTGAATATTATATAATATTTCTACTTCTTATCACACAAATGAGTTGTTCGACATGATAAGTTAGGGTCAATAAATTTAAATTAGGAATATATTCAACTTCACAATCATTTTAGTAATACAATCCTTGCAGAGACAACTTTAGTATTAATTTTATTAGGAATATTTTGGGCTTTGTGATTATTTACAGATCTTTTCAGAGGCAACATTAATATTAATTTAAATTATTCATGAAAATACTTGTTTCTTTTGTTTGATAGCAAAAAGAATTACCTGTTGAGTATTTTTAAAATATTATTCCAATTAAGATGAGAAATTTAAAATTATTTTTCAAAAGATCTTTCCTCTAGTAATATATATTAATATATCCTAAATTTACAAATAGAAAGTAGTGAGCAATTACTTATAAACTGGCATGAAGAGATAAAACATAAATTTGAAATCATGTCACTCCTCCCAATAATCTTTTACATCATGTATCATTCTCTCCACTTTTCTGTACTTAGTCCCTAAAACTTGTCCTCTTCATCTTCTAATCTTCTTTTCACAGTCTATAACGGGTAAAAGTAAATTTTCCCTGAAAAATAATTGTTCTTTTAAGTTTTGCTAACTACATCCTTTTAGAAAAGAGCAAGTTTAAATTACAATTTCTCTACTTCAGCTGGATTATGTAGAATGCTTAAGTAAGTACTTGATTTTGCTTTTGAATTTTCATATGATTCAAAAACTTACTGAAGATTTATGAATGGATTTTCTGAATACACCATTAGGTTTTATTTTCAATTTAAATTGTACTTTGTTATTTTATTTTAGGATCCCCTAAATTTCGAACAGACTATAAAGGAATTCTTCCACAATTAAAACTTATTAGTAATTTAACAATTGTTTAGAATTTTTATGCTTTCAAGAATAACCACATATATAATTAAAGTTTTTCACACGGATATTATATGAAAATTTTCAGCCAATTTTCATATATTATAACATACGAATATTCAATAACTCAATCCCAATCTCAAAGAAGGATAGGCAAACCTACCTCAATGTCGGAACTATACAAAAGGTATTTATATAGTTGTTGGTCACGAATTCTCCTCTTCCTATACTCTGGCCAATTTTTCTTCTGCTTAGCGTTAGTACGAAAACCCAAGTATTTAAAGGGAAAAGAATTATGACAAAACATGGTGCATCTTTGCATTATTGGGGAACAAGATTTGCACTATTAGGGAACAATCTGTTGTGCTAATATATATATTATAGCGCACCTTTTGTATTATTGAAACAAGATGCAGTGCGTGTGATAATTTTGTTTGCCACCTCAATCAGGTCATTACAAGTAGAGTCCACGTTGAGGAAGGAAAGAAGGAGTTAGCCTAGGAAGTGCACCGATTGGCTCGATTAGGAGTTCTTCTTGAAGAGAATGATGAGGGAGGAGTCAATGTTTAGAATGGGTCTGCTTCATTGTTTAGAATGGGTCTGCTTCATTTAGAATGGGTCCTCAACGGACCTTCACTTTCATCCGTCCAATTGAGAGTAAGGACGAGGGATGGAACAAGATTGTGATACGTAGAAGGAAAGAGACGTTGATGATTGTCGGCTGGACGTGATTTGGGGAGGAAAACGTTGGGGATTTGTCTTTTTTTTTTTTTCTGCATTTGGTTTGAAGAAGAAGAAGAAAAATGGGAATGGGGAAAAGGATCGTTGAATGGGAAAGAAGAAGGGGATATGAAAACGCGCCCCAAAAAAAATTTGAATTTTTTTTTGAAAAAATGGTTCAAAAATAGTTTAAAAATAAAAATAAAGCTCGATGACTAATTTGACACCGTGGAGGGTAAAAATTGGGTGTCAACACTTGTGTTCTGTTGGCCCCATGCTTTAGTCCTCCTCCACACCCAATAGTCAAGGTAGAGTTAAGTGTTTTAATTTATTTGAATGTGAAGTTTAAAAAATACAAGGAGATTATTAAATTTTATGATCGTAAGTTATAAAATGTGATTAATTTTTTAAATCTTGTAATCTAACATTTGTGAGGTAGAATATAGGAATTGAGAAATTTATTATTATATTGTTATATATTACTAAAAATGGGAACAAAAATGTTAAAAGTTGAAATATCAAAATACTCTTACAAAGTTAAGTTATTACAATAATACCATTAAAAAATATAAAAAAAATCATTTATAAAGTCTAACTCACATTTAATATTTATTCAATTGTTACTCTCATATTCATAACTCTTATACTTTTCATATTCTTCATAACCTCCAACTATTTAATTTAAAGTTTTAAGATATTTTTTGATATTCCCCCAATGTTATCTATATAATTCATTTTTTTGTTTCATAGGACTCTCACAGAGGACATCCTTTGCATTCTATAGTCAAAATAGTGAAGCACTTAACACTATTGTGTTATTTGTTTTATGCTTTAGTTCGTGATATAAAATATTCTTGAATTTTGATTGGTTGGAGAGAAGATATCGACAAGAACACAAAAATTATGTATTGATTCTATAAATTTCCTTTTTCCATATATTGTTATGATTAAAGTCCTACAAACGATGTATATGTTGAAATTTTTTCTTCTCTATTTTTTTCGTTTTCTCTTTATTAGACTTATTTAATTTAGTTTTTCATAAATTTCTGATTGTTGTAAGTTTTTTATTTGGACTCAAATTAGAATTAGCCATTTGCGACTTCATTGGAAGTTAGTTAAATACTAATCAAAGTTCAAACCACTCATGTTTACATAAAATTTTAATTGTTCTAATAGATTTATAAAATTTACATGGGATACACGTGCAAGGCACGTGTCCAGAAACTAGTATTACTAAAAGTGAGAAGTTCCAAAGTACAAAATTGAATTACTATTTTCCCCTATACAAAATTAAAATATTTAATATATTAAATATTAATAATAATTATCTTATATTGTTATTCTAAATACTAGAAGTGGAAAGATGTGAAGTAAAAAATTGATGCACTATTCCACTAATATTATGACTGATCCCACGTTTGACTCTATTTTGAGAGTTGAATGCTAGCTAATGATCCTTCCATTATCTCTTTCTTTATTTTATTAATTCATTATCACATTAATGTAGAATCTTATTTCAAGTTTTGAGATTATTTTCTTTTTGCTTTTTCTTAGTTTAGATAGAGTGAGTTAATCTTCTTCTCATTTGTTTTTACTTAAATTTTCATCTTTTTCTTCCCTTATTTTTCTTCTATTTACTTACCTCATCCTTTAAAGCACTTACATAATATTTCGGTTATAAAATTATAAATACGTAATGACCTTGTAGAGTAAATTTGCGGTTATAACTTTATACATCCATACATAGCTTAATTTGAAAGGATTCTTCATAATTAAATTAAATTATGAACACCACTATTTATAAATATAAATATATATAATGTGCATTTACTATCTCACTTTTTCACACAAAATCAAATCTTGGGCGATATTTATTAGCTGAAAAGAAGTTCAGATACAAAGATGGATGAAATTGTGGAATTAAAACAATCAATCTAATTTCATTTGTTATTTTCAAGAATCATCAACACTATGTATGTTACTATCTTGAACTTTCCCGAAGTAAACACCATGCCATATAATTATATCAATAACACTTACTTCATTTAAACATCAGTCATGTGGAAATAACAGAAGGAATTGGAAGGATTTCTTTGAAGGTTTAGAATTTCATATTATGAGGTGAAGCAAGAAGAAGAATTATCGATCAAAAGCTACAGTCAAGTTGATAAATTTTTGCAACAAGGAGTTTCGTGTAAAGATAGTATTTTTTAGGCTTTTGTCTTCTCTTCTTTTTACTATCAAAGCACTTTGAATGTTTATTTGAAAATAATATTTCATTTAGGTTTTGCATATCTAGGATGGCTGAAATGGAAGTATTTATTTCTTTTTATTTATCTCTCTTTCACATCTATCTTTATTTACTTTTTAAAAATAAAAAAATAAATAAATGTACATAAAAGTTAAATGTACAAAAATATTATGAAATTCTCCTAAGAAAATTAGAGTACTTGTTTTTGAAATCATGATGAAGATTAAATTAGAAAGATAATATCCATCATTGTTGAACACATTAAATAAAAAGATTTAAATTTTGAATATGAATTTTGTGAGAAATTTAAAGTGAATGTTTGTTTAGATTTCTTGAAACTAGTCTTGAGAAGGTTGTCAACAAAATTTGAATTCATTTGGCACAAATTTTGACCCCTTTTTATATATATATATATATATATATATATATATGGTAGTTGAAAATATTTTAGAAGAAGTTTGATTCTGTGATTAGCGACATTTAATAAACTACATTGTTATACACTTTCACATAATATAAAAATATTTTGTGTAATTTATAAGTGTATAAACATTGTTGCAAATATAAATGTTGGCTATATGGGTGTTAACTAAAAAAATATGACTATCTTGGTGTAATGTGGGTTGTGCAAATTTTTCAAATGTGATTTTGGCAATAGATATAAAACAACTTACTTACTGGAGCATATTAAAATATATTGGAAGTAGAAATTCTTTTCAGCAAGCCTTAGCTCACAAACATATTTTAATATTTTTATTAAAATTTTTAAAATTTGTATTATTGCTATAACATATTAAAATATATTCTCAGTATAAATTCATTTCAGCCTACAATGGATATGTATTTTAATATTTTTTGGTTATATATTTTAAGCTTATACTATTAATCTGTGATATTGCAAGACCCTAAAAGTTAGAGAGTGAAAGAATGTAGAAAATTGCTGAAGCTGAAAATTTCAAGTCAATGTACGAGCCTCATTTACGACCCGTGGTTCGAACCACGGGTCCTAGACAAGGCTCGTGGATTGAGCAGGCAGGGTGGGGGAAAACTATGAGGGGTGTTTCTGGTCCGTAAATGAAATTACAGATCATAAATGGATGTTCGTAGAAAGGAGTCTGAGATGGTCAAAGTTGGATTTCTGAATCATGATCTATGAACAAAAAGGACGAGTTGTAGTTGCTTTTACAAGTCGTAAAAGCGCTCACAGTTTGGGGTCTTGAGTTGAGAAAATTTTCCAAGTACTGGGTGGGTTTTACAAGTGGGTTGTACGACCCGTAGAACATTCTACGAGTCGTAAAGTGGGATTTTAAATGAAGACTCAAAGGCTATTTTAGAGGTCCAAAAATATAACCAGGACGAGTGATGGTGTAAGGTTGATGGAGATTTTGAAGTGGGGAGGGGCACTGTGTTATGGGACCGGAGTCATGCATAAGTGTCCTCACTTTCTTGACGATTAGTGTCTCATTACTTTCCTGAGTTTCAATTTGACTCTTCCTCTTCTTCTCACTCAGAGGGAAGGAGAAGGTGTTTTGCTGCTGGGGGGTCGTGCCATGCTGCAGGGACTGCTCTTCTTGATTAATCATCCTAGATCTGATTGTTGATCCACTTTTTGAATGGGGATATCTTTTGGAAGCTAACCTGGTAAATATGTAGGAGTTGGATCTACAATAAATAGATCGATTCTTTTGTAACCTACTCATTGTTTTTGTCCACTGTAACTAATCCCCATTAGGCTGAATAGGCTTCGTTTTGATGCGTAAGTTGTAAATGTGATACTTGTCACAGTTAATGATTCTCTTGCATGATCTTGGCCACTCCTTGAAGTCATTAGTTTGAAGTAAAGTACCCTGATCTAGTGCTTGATTAGCCAAAATATCTTCAAGTTAGTTGGCTTCTCTGTATATGTGATTGATTGTAGCCTGTAGATCTTGTTTGTAAGTGATGGTTTCTACAATCTGTTCTTCAATCGACCATGGGACTTTCAAAATCCCATTTATGACTTTTTTCAGGAGCAGGGAGTCTATTTCAATGACTACATTAAAGACCCGAGTATTCTTGCAATATCTCAAGAACTTTAACTGTCACGACCAGGAGCAAGAGTCTAGGAGTGACATAGCAAATGGGAATTCGAGAGTCTCCGAACAAGCCTCAAGGTACCTATATTTACATCATTGGTTTGGAAGCGTACATGAAATGGTAGACACGTAGTTCTAAGGGACAAAAAAGTAGGACTCAGGCTATGGAGATGTCATAGGGATAAGGATTAATATAAATTCACATAGCACATAGCACATAAGAACTAAGGGACTGGTAAGTATGACTCGCTCTATGGGGGCAATACAGAACTTAGGATCTTCCACATTTCCACATCAAACATACACACATATCATAAATCACATAATCAATCCATAATAGTCATATCCAATAGCTAACCGTAACCATAAGCTCCAAATATAACACATATCATATAGATCCGACAAGAGTCTACAAGATATCCAACAATGTCTAGAGACATAAGATGGGAAGGGGGCCAAGACATATCCCGGCCTCACCCTCAAAGTAAATAACATAAAAAACAATTCATAGGTAGAGGAATGGTGGCTTGCCCTTGGAAAATATGACTTACCACAACAAATGTCTCAAATCCGATCTAGCCATCAAACGGTGAATGAACGTAGTCCTCGGTCCCTACATGGTTAGATCATGTAGGAAAAAGTAAGCATTAGTACATTTGAACGTACTAAGTATGCGGGGATGCAACGCATATGACTTATCAAACCTACATTCAATGTTAAATGACAATGGCACATAATATAGAAAGAATAGTTGGGATGGACTATAATTGACAAATCAAACTCATGTGAGCTATTACATGAATTAGTCTGATGTAGACCTCCCATTGGTAGAAGAAGATTTCTTGCCAAGGGTAATCTACACTACACCTTACGATCACATCTTTTCGGTGTGATGGACACCTTCCTTGTGACCACACTTTTCGGAAGGATTTCCCTATCAAAACATATTATATCATATCATATCAAAATGTGTAACCATTCCTTATGACCCGGTCTTTTTGATAATGGCTACCATATACTTATGCTGACACATAGTTCAAGGAAAGGGAGAGGACCCTTAGTGTTAGCCCTTATGCCACTAATCCATCGGTGCTAAGTCAAAACATCCCACAAGAATACTTATATATATACATGCTTCCAAAAGAGGCAATAGTCCTTTCATATCATTTCAATGCACATTCAGGCTCAAAAGTCAAATCATAGTTCATACTCATGATTCTCATTCGTAGGAATAGCTTCTTCTCATAACGATATGGTGCAAGCACCCAAATGCTCAAAGAGCTATAACAATAGACCTTTATGTGATCACATTCTTGTCATAACTAATATCTTGTCAAAATCATTTACATAAACGTAATTTCATTTAACGCACTTCACAATTTCCATAAAAACCAAGAACATGAATGCATATGCAATGAATAACGGAAGTATAGCATGGGTAATGGAGATTAAATCTAATGTGAATAAACATTATGAAATCTAAATAAAGACATAAGTAAAATTCACATTAAAAACATAATAGACTGCTCATGCATAAATCAAGCTTTGAAGGGGACATGCACATTTATAACTTCGTAACTTTAATATAAAACATCATAATAGGGTTTTAATCATCCTAAAATCATTAAATAAACATAGCTCATATATCAATTGAATTTAGTAAATCATAATATTGAAAAATCCATATTTAAAGTAAGCTAAATTCATGAATAATTACTTGAAAAGAGTTTGGGTCTCCTTGGTTGAAAGGAACCAAGGATCAAAGCCCACATACCTTGCTTTGGAAAATAAATTTGAGAAGAATTTAGCTTGAAGTTGAAACCCCAATTGAATCATAGCTTGAATCTTGAAGATAAGACTTGGAGAGAATTTTGAGAGTTTTATTCTAGAAACTAAGGGTTAGTCTTGAATGAGGGGTTAGAATTAGTGTAGGAGAAGTTTAGGAATGTAAAAGGAGGGGGAGAGGGGGTTTAAAGATCATAAAAAGCCTTGGGGATGGGTCAAAATATCAAAAACACCTCAATAAAACATCCCTTTAAATTTTATGGCACGGTTGGCTTCACAGGTCGTGAAGCTCTTCACGGTCCGTGAAGGCACACTGTCCAGCCTACAAAGGTTCTACGAAAAAAGGCATAACTTCTTGTTCCAAATTCAGAATAAGGTGAAACCAGATGCGTTGGAAAGCTAATTCAAAGAGCATCCATTTGATTGATCTTAAGTCACCCAGTTCTTTTTGTGCTAAGATATATGATAGTTTAACTATGACCTTCCACCGTCTCTTGTGAAAAACTTGGCCAATGGAATTCCTTTGAACTTGGCTTGATGTAGGAGACCAATGATAGACAAAAACAACATAAATAAACTTTAATAAAAGGCTTGAAAGTGAACTTGACTTGAGCTTGAAGATTCCATACTTAGAAAAATCTGACTAAGGCATTCACACAGCTGACTTCACGACCCATACCACTCTACAAGGATCGTATGGTACGGTCCTTTGTACCACTTCACTTAGAAAATTCTTCACGCTAAAGTTCTGAGATGGTGATCCAATACTTAGAAAATATTTCACTCTGGAACCCAAACAGGTGGCCACACGGGCTGTGCCACTTCACACGGGCTGTGTACTTGGTCATGGCACTACACTTGATCCCATAATTGTAGGATTTTAAGCCAAGGCCACCACACGGCCCACCACATGGTCCGTGAAGTGTCACATGGACCGAGAGGGGTTCAAGTGTAGTGTGCCTTAGTTTAAAACTCCAATTTTAAGGGCCAAACATCCTCCATAGGCCAAGGGCCACTCCTAGGAAGCTCCACACTGTCTGTGAGCCCCATATAGATCGTGTAGGCTACTATAGGGTGTTACCTTGGCCCAAAACTTTTCAAAATCCAATATTCAAGCTCCATTAAGGTCGTAGAAAGTTTGGGTCCTTACATCATCTCCCCGTTGGGAACATTCGACCTCGAATGTTCTAGAACAAGGCTTGAAAGGCTTGACTTAGAACATGAATTGTTCAAACATTTGGCACAATGCATAGTTCATCATTTTGAAAATCATAAAGTCCTTAAAACTCATATTAAAAAGTATTTAAATCATTCAAAACATCTTAAAACATCATTTTTGTCCACATGTATTCATGTCTTGTCACGAAACTCAAGAGTGAAAGAATTAGGACCATTGGGGATAGTAAGAACCTAATACAATAGGTTTGAGTAGATTGGAAAGGATAGAGGTATCGTTGCATCCTACTTGATTACATTTCCCGCATAGCACTTTTAACATGTTGATTCTTGTTGCAAAGCCTCTTCACTTACTGTTAGACCCCGTACTCTCATTAAATGAAGGATAACAATTAATTGGGGTCGGAAGTCCTCAATGGGATTAAAATAGGAAAGTTTAGGACCTAATTGATCAATAGGCTAACTAAAAGCCCTTATGAAGCAATTTTAAAAAGTTGGTTGCCTATATATACCCCCTCTTGTTCAATGTTAAGACTATTTTTGGTCTTTTATACTTAGCAACATTTTAGAGGAGAGAAAGAAGAGAAGAAGAAGAAGAAGAGGAAGGGAATCA